>JABXWE010104263.1:0-25810 GCA_014611495.1 Limonius californicus | reverse complement strand
CACGCGCATATGATCCAAGCTTGGCCTTTTTTTCGACCATACAGTTTCTGGAATTTTGTTTTCCAATGCTGAACTGACCGAGCGATTGATAATATAGACTGCTGTATTAACGGCTTCAGCCCAATATGTTTTGTCTAGCTTGGCATCAAGCAATAAACATTTAGCCTTTTCGACTATGGTCCGATTTGCTCGCTCGGCTGTGCCGTTCTGCTGCGGTGTGTAGCTGTTAGATTTTTGATGAACTATACCGTTAACTTTGCAGAAATTTACAAATTCACGATTTTCATACTCGCCACCATTGTCTGAACGGATTACCTTTATTTTCTTGTCGGTTTGCGTTTCAACCATTTGCTTGAACTCTTTGAACATTTGCAGTACTTCCGATTTCTTTTCTAAAAAATAAACAAATATTTTACGAGAGTAATTGTCTATAAATGTTAGAAAATATTTAGAACCGCCTATGGAGGTTGTCTCCATGGGGCCGCACACGTCTGTATGCACTAGCTCTAGAAGATCACTGGACTTCGATTCTGATGCTTTAAACGGTGCTCTAGCATGCTTAGCTTCTATACAGGTTTTACAGTTTTTTATACCACCTGAATCATCCGCGAAATTTATGCCGTCGGCTAGTCCGCTTTTCATTTTGCACAGATCTGCGTAGTTCAAGTGTCCCATCCGCCTGTGCCATTTCAAAACACTTTCGGACGTTGGGGCAAACATACTCAACCCTTGTTCACTTTTAAATTTAAACACGCCAGATGATGGATTTGTATGAGCAAGCAATGAATTGTTTTTATTGTAAACGCTGCAACCATTTTTATCGAATATGACTTTATTCTCGTTTTCAATGATTTTCGCAACCGATAGTAAGTTCACTGACAGTTCGGGCACTAATAATACATTTTTAACTTCAATGTCATTGTCATTTATACGTAACATTGTGCTTCCACAACCGGTAACTGTCATCTTATCACTATTTGGAACAGTAATGTCTTTAATCGGTGTTTCTTCTATATTATGTAACCAACTTGCTACTGAGGTCATATGGTGCGTCGCACCGCTGTCGACGTACCACTCGCTATTTTCTTCAGTGCCTTTACAGGAATAAACTCCTGCTCTAAAAGCTGATTTTCCTTCACCTTTGTTCCCAGGATTTTTAGTCTTCTTATGCCAGCATTCGGATGCTTTGTGATTTTTCTTTCCACAAATATAACATTTAAAGATTCTTTTATTGTTCTTCTCTGGCTGTTGCTTCTTTCCTGTTCCTAAAAAAGCTTTATTTCGAACCTCATTCTTATACGAATAGTCGCCTTCCAGAAGTTTTGATTTGATAGCATCAGCAGTAATGTCGATACCACTGCTTTCAATTCCCATAATTAGTGGTTTAAAATCATCACTTAATCCGGCTAGGAGTATTGCACCTATCCAATTATCAGTTATATTAAAGCCTACGCCCTTTAATTTATTTCCCGTTCTGATGATTTCGTTAACGTATGCTGACATGGATTCATAATTGTCTAATTTAGTAGTGATTAGCCTCCTTAGCAAAGCAATTTGTCGTGTTAAACCCGTATTATCGAACAAATTTTTTAATGCTTCCCATATTTCTGACGCTGTATTCAACGTTTGAATATGTACATACAGTGATTCATGCACTGATAATACTATACGCGCCTTTGCCTTTTTGACTTTTCCTTCGTCTTTTTCATCGCATGGCGATCTGATACATTTTTCCAGTCCATGAAACTCGAGCAGATTTTCAATGGCAAATTTCCAGGTGAAATAATTCTCACTTCCCTTTAGTTTCTCGATCGTTGTTCCTTCGTTTCCTGACATGTTGAAATTTTTCTTTTCTTCGCAACTGATGCAATTTTCAACTGTTAAAAGCTTCCCGTTTTTACAACAACACTACCACAGTTAATTTTCGTGCCTCTGGGCCCATAACCTGTAGAAGAATAGTGGATCGTGGTGTGTAACACTTTAATCTTTAAATAATAATGATAGATTAATATTTAAAGGTATATTTGTAAAAAACGTTTGAAAGAACATTCAAAGTTACAATTCACTTGTTAATGAATTAATTTGCAAAACCACAGCAACTAGATGGATAAGTATTTCTAACATGATCATGCCTTTAAAACAATCATCATCGTCATCATTAACAGCCCTTTCGTCCCACTGCTGGGCATCGGTCTCTTCTCTGCCACGTGTTTCTCCTCAGTGCTAAGTTAGAAAAACGAGGGACCTACAGTTTAACGAACGACAGAAATTCCAGAGAATATTTTAGGATGAAGATCCCACGGTTGCAAGCCGGATTGGGAAATAGTGTGTGGTGGGTTGCAGACAATAATGTGTATATAATGTCGGCATGCTCTATATTCATACAATTTAAAAAAAATATTATCTTTTGTATATAATTATTATACAAGTAAATAACCGAGTTAGTCAAATAATATCCACAATAATTATTTCATTTCTATAATATTTTGCTTGCAAGTACTGTAATAAATTTTTCATAATACCTTACGTTATTGGATTTAAACTTCTTACCTCTATGCGATAGCATGCATCCATTATAGTGCAAGGCAATAAATTTGGTAAATTACTTCTAGGAACAGTTAAAGTAGAAGTCCATAACTTTTCTCCCCGTGCTCTCACAGCACCTGCTCTACAATATGCAAGAGGAAATTCTTTAGTTTTGTGGCTTTTGCGTGGACTTCGCGAAATATACTTTATGCTCTGAAAAAATCTGCAATTAATAAAAGCAACTATGAACAACATTTATGCCACTTAAATGCCACAACCCCTATATAGCTTACACCCTTATATCGTCTTTATTATCTATCCTGATGATAGCAATGCTTTTACATATATGGTGCGTACCTTTGGTCCTACCTATCTAAGAGGAAATGACATTTAAAGATCATTATTACATCCTATCATTTTTATCATGTGATGTGCAACACTTTTCCTAAAAAGGACGTAACTGAGGAGTATTCAAATTTAAATAGGAATATTTAAATTAAAACTCCCATCCCCATCTAATCATAAGTAACCAGCGTATCCCCCTCTCAAACCAAGTAAAATATCTTGGTATCACCTTCTACTATACCTGCTCTCTTCAACCTGATCTCCGAGAAACCCTCAAAAAAGTTCGCAACCGCTCCAACCTTCTCCGGCGAATCCAAGGCCGCTTTCAAGGTTGCAATTCTTGCACCCTCCACCACACTTATAATACCTTCATTCTCTGTGGAAAAAATTCGCAAATGTTCAGACAAATTTTCCGTCGAATCTTCAAACTCGGCATCAGATACCCCGGTATTCTAATCCATGAAAACCCAGACATCACCCCCATCTACCACCGTCTTCAGAAACTGCAAAAATCCTACATCACCCGCACCCTAAACGGAAACAACCCCACAGCCCAAGCGACCCTCCGCATTTCTCCTAAACGCAGGAACCGAATCCCCAGGAATCCCCGCAGAAAGCTCAAGCACCCCACAACCGCCCTCTTATCAAGTCTATATCCAGATATCCCAGACGACCTCCTCGAGCTTATTGAAGCTACCCCCCTCACAAGGCGATGAGCATTGTGAACCTGAGAACCATTACAGGCAACACTACCGCTTTTAACCATTTCCCAGATACCATAGGAAACACCACCAAAGGAAGGTCCAACCCGCCACCGCAATAGGAAACCAACCGAAGGAAGCAAAACTCCAACTCCACTGCCACAAATCGAAGTAAGGACCCACAAGAAGGAAGGATGCCCTGGGCTGAAGAGGACCAAATCCTAGAAGAGCCCGCCCATATAATACATTAAGTTGACGATAGGAAAAATATTATGTAATGTATTAAGTTTTTTATGAATAAACGTATCTAGCTAATTAAAACCCCATCTGAAGACAGCTCCAAAAATTAAATTAATTAAAGATTAGCCTTGACTCTTCTTAAGATATCCATGGCAGTTGGCAATTTCTTACGAATGAAGGCAGGAATTCGACTGAAATTCTTACAAGCTGCGAGCACAGTATGGTTACAACATCTTCTAAAAGTCAGGCATTTGAGTGTCCAAAATCTTTTAGAGACAGGAAAACTCGTCTAGAAACTGCAACTTCGGACATGTTAAACCCCTTATTCAGAAAGATAGGGGAGTAACAGTTCGACAAATTTTAAAAAATTTACAAATTAGAATCGGAAGTGTTTTTAAAATATCATAAAAACAAGCTAAAGTATAGTTGGTAAGTGTTAGGTGAATTTCGCGCTTATTGATCTAAGAACACATTTTGAATCGTTTGCAAATTGCTTCTTCTTTACTGCAGCGATATGGAAGAGACGGAGATGAATTATTTGACCCAATTGTAACACCGAATGAAACCTGGGTGTATTATTTTACTCCTGTGTCACACCACATCGCCAAAGCCAAAGAAAACAAAAATTGTATTGTCAGCTGGTTGTTCCTACAGAACGTCGTACAATTGATGCAAACTATTATTAGACACTTTTGCGCGATAAAGTTAAGGAGGCGGTCAGGAACAAACGGAAGAGAAGACAAAGTTCTGTTTGCTTGTCCACTAAAGTTATTTATAGCCATTAAACAACAACGTTATCGAAGCTGTTCAAAGGTTAATACGCACAGTTTGCACAGGGCATTATATTTTTCGCACTATGCTTTGCTTTTTATCACTTGAACACTTAGACAAGCTCGTATGACTTTGTTCTCTTCAGTCTTCCGTTCAGCTTATGTACATCGAGGAGGTGGATTGCCTGAATATTAACATGTTTATTTAGTCTTGCCTCATGTTTTCCTACGTATCTCAGAATTTCGCTGACTACATCTTTGATTCCTAGGTCACGATGAATATCGCAGTTGCATATATATTTTAGACCCAACTCAGCTCTTTTCTTCTTTACATGCTCCTTCTATCTTAGTTTAGTATCTAGAGTCATTTCTAGATATTTAGCTGTATTTTCATGAGGGACAATGGTGCAATTTAGGGTAATGGGCAACGGATTCCTTGTATTTCTGTTAGTAAAATCTATGTAAGTTGATTTTACCTCATTTAGTTTGATCTTCCTTTCTCTAGTCCAATTTACTAGCTGATTACTGGCTTGCTGCAATTAATTTGTCGTGGTTTCTACATCTTTATCTGCTGTTAGAGTTGCAGTGTCATCTGCGAACTTGGCAATGGTCACATTTTCTATCTCTGGCAGATCAGCTCTGTAAAGTAAAAAGTAAATGGAGGATAGGCCCAAGGACACTGCCTTGTGGTACTTCAACTCTAATTTCCTTCATCTTCGAATACTCTTCTTCTTGTTTTATTCCAAACAGTCTACTGGAAATGTATGATTTTAACAGTTCTACATACAGAGTACCCATTTTAAAACTCCGAGCCTACATTTTTTTAAATAGGCAACACACGATACATGTCTTTGCCGACTATAATTTTAAAACAAAATATTTCTATAATTAAGATCAGGGCAATCATGTTTACATTAACTTGACAGTTTACTAATCAAATTCGTTAAGCCACATTACTTGAACGTGCAAAAAAAAGATTATCGAACATTAATCTTTGGTGCAAAATGTATTCCAACGCTGAAAAAGTGGACATGCTTCTAATTCTGGGTGAATGTCGAAAAAATGCGAGTGCTGCCAGTACTTTGTATGCGCAACGCTTCCCAGGTAGACGAATTCCAACAGACAAAACATTTAGAATGCTTCTTCTGAATTTACAAGAGTATGGACAATTTTCAAAACCAAAAGCAAGGGCAAGGCAAGTTACGGTTGAACATAACGAAGTAGCTGTAATTGAAATGGTTACGAATAATCCCCATACAAGTCAAAGAGCGATTGCAAATGCCTTAAACATTAGCAAAGGTTCTGTTTTCAATATTCTTAAGGCGAACAAATTTCACCCCTACCATGTTTATACCATACATAATCTTGAAGATAGGGATTATGAGCATCGTGTTCAGTATTGTCAATTTCTTAGACGGAAATTAAACGTCAATGCGGAATTTTTAAGTATGGTATTATTCTGTGATGAAGCCAGGTTTTCAAACAACGGCATGGTTAATCGACATAACTGCCACTATTACGCCCAAGACAATCCCCGCTGGATCAGGATAACTCATTTTCAGAGAATTTTTTCTCTTAACGTGTGGTGCGGTATTATTGGCGATTTTGTAATAGGTCCACATTTCTTTAATGGAAATTTAGATGGTGAAATGTATTTAAATTTCTTAATTAATGAACTACCGGCTCTCCTCCAAACAGTTCCTCAAAACGTACAGAATAGCATGTGGTTTTTAAATGATGGTGCACCTCCGCATTTTCATAGGGATGTGAGAAATTATCTTAACCAACGTTTTGAGGGACGCGTAATTGGACGAGGTGCATTGCATCCTTGGCCTGCCCGTAGTCCCGATTTGACTCCGCTAGACTTCTTTTTGTGGGGCAAAGTAAAAAATGATGTCTATGAAGTGCCCATTCGAAATGAAGAACATCTACGCGAAAGGATAATTCAATGTTGTCGCTCTATCACACCGGAAATGTTAGCTCGTGTTAGAGGTTCGATGCGTAGAAGAATTATACTCTGCGAAAACGAAGGGGGAAGGCAATTTGAACACCTGCTTCGTTAGTTTTTGTACTATGTTCCTATTAAATTATTATTGTAGTTATTGTTGTCAAATATTAAATTTGAGTTATTAACGTAACCTTAAATTTGTACTTAATCATTACATGTACTGTAAAACAACTCTGATCTCAATTAAAAAAAAATGGTAGAAATGCATAGTGATCTGGGGTTGCATTGTGTGTTGCCTATTTAAAAAAATATAGGCTCGGAGTTTTAAAATGGGCACTCTGTATTTCATCGGGTGCATAGCGGAGCGCTGCGGACGCCGGTCAAACGGTATTCGTAGTCCAGCACAACCGCGCTGGTCAGTAGTTGGATGGGTGGACCAATATAGTGGCATATGCAGCCGGTCGTGCTTCGGAGGGTACGTAAAACCGTGGGTCCCGGTTGTCATACAAACATCGTTGACAATCGTAAACCTTGTAGTGGCACTTCTCTTCTCTGTTCGACGGGTTAGGTTAGCCTCCTGCCCGGCATACGTGCAAAGAGGGCTCACAGAACCTACTCTGTTGTAGGTAATTAACAGGCCATTGGCCTATATACAGAAGAAGAAGAAGACTCTGTATTTCATTGGGAGCAGTTTATTCAATTTATACATAAGTCCCTTGTACCAAACCTTATGGAAAGTTTGTGCCACATCTAGTAGGATAGTTGAACAGGTTTGTTTGCCTTCTAACGCTTTTTCTATAACATTTCTATTGTACTATGTTTGTCCCTAAATCCAAATTGATGATTTGGAATCAGCACTTTGCTTACAATGATAGGTTTTAGTCTTTTTAAAAATAGTTTTTCCAATAATTTAGATATTATTGGCAACAGTAATATGGGTCTGTATGAATTAATCTACTTAGGTGGCTTACCTAGCCTTTGCAGCATTATAACTTCTGCTACCTTCCATATACTTGGCACGTGTTTCAGTCTGAAGGCTACGTTAATCAGCTAAGTAAGCACTCCCTTGCTAGTTGCTTTAGTATTTCACATGTAATCAGGTTGAAACCTGGCGTTATCCTAGGATTGAGGTTGTTGATAATTTCGTTAACAACCTCTTTCGGTGTGGCTGATATTATTTATTCATTTTCGCGGTTCTAAAATCCCTGTTGTGCATTTCATTAGGTTTGAACGTGTTTTCAAGATGTCTGCAAAAGCCTCATATTATTTGCTTTCGTTAGCCCTTGCTCATTGCTCATCTGGTTTCCTTTCAGGCGGCACTTGCGATGTAGGTCTTTTCAGTTTCCTGACGGCTTTCCACAGGGAATATTCTGCATTTTCATCTGCTATTAGCTCACTTAGGTAGTGGTTCAGTGAACCTTTTAATTGTAGAATATTTCTTTTTAGCTCTTGGGTTTTATGGTTCAATATGGTTTCATAAATAAGATCTCTGGTTTGTTGCCATTGTCGACTTGCTTTTCGTTTTGTTTTGACCAGTTCTCTTATTTCTTTCGGGTAGTTATTTCCAAGAGTTTTATGTGATTGTTCTGGTGGTGTTCCATGCAGCATTCTGTAAAGTGCTGGTGAACTTTTCAGCTTCTTTTTCCAGTTGCTCAATAGCCCTCAGTTGCATATTCAGGTTAATTATGTTGTCTACTTCTATCTTAAAGCTTTCCCAGTCAGTAGTTTTATTGATAAGAGTAGACCTATTTTTCTGTAATTATTCTCTCATTCGGTATTAATATCACTGCTGAATGATCCGAGCTTAGGTTGAGGTTTTCTTCAATATTTATAAAATTAGGTGTTTTCTGGGGATGAAGAAATCTAGTAAGTCTGATATCTTTTGTACGTCCGTGGGCCAATACATAGGTTTCCTGTGTTATGGTAGTTGTAGTGTAATTTCTTAATTGCTTCGCTCAGATGTTTGCCCTTAGTGGTAATTAGTCTTGATTCGCAGTCTTTGTGGTTAGGATTATAGTCTCCATCTTTAATGCATCTGTCGCCACGGGATTGTAGCAAGGTTTTGTAGTATTCTTTCTTAAGATTATGCTTGGGGAGGGGCAGCAGGGGGCCAGCTATTAGGTTTTGTTTGTTGGACTTAATGCCAACCAGAAAGGTATTAAACGGTTCGAGATTGGTGGTATAAGTGAATCGCTACGCAAACGGCTGTGGCGCAGCGGTTAGTGGGTTCGACTGTTGCGCTGAAGGACCTGGGTCCAGGAACATAGGACTTTTACAAGGCATGGGCATTATTTTACACGCACCCCACAAACATAGGAGAGAAGGTCACCACGCTCTCTCGAGAGCCAAAGGACTGTGAAGAAAGACAAGGGGACTACAACGAAAAGTAATATAGTGGTCATCGTTGTGTTATCGTAATACCCTTTTCTATAAACAAATTCCTATTTAAATTTGAACACTCCTCGAATATCATCTTGATGTTTCGAATCAACTAAAGATCTCTCTTATATGTAATCTAATCTTCTTTTGTTCCAAAATTTGAAAACGTCAACATAATATTCTAATTAGTTATTCACTTGGACACTGGTACAAGTGGAGTATTAATTTTATAAATAAACGAAGTACTATATAAAATGTTGTTATCTAATTACTAGACCTTAGAAATCAATTATTATAGCTACCTGTGTAAGTCTGAATTCCACACTGGTAACAGTGACATTCGACATATTTTTGATAAATGCACCAATATTGATGTCTTGACCTTCGGCAAATCCCCTGGCTGGTAAGGATATATTAAAAGTGAGAGGATTACTTCCGCAGATACTGAAAACTGATTCTTCACGAGATGCTTTAAAAGGCTTCTGCAGTAAACAGAAATTTAGTAAGTGGATTTATATATCTAATTACAAGTATAGTGATATAAATATCATTTAATAATCAGCACGACTATGAAAAGCTCTGTTAGAAATATGTAAACAAAATTCATATGACACAACGCTTATTCGACTCTCTTTCTGCCACTTTCTCATTATTCCGATAGATTATCAAATACATATTTTGAGCCTCTATTAAGAAGTAGTAATGACTCCGGTTTCGGCCAAATTGAAGCTGCGGAGACCATGTTCTAGCCTTAACAACATATATTGAGGTGGGTTACCAGAAACAACTATAAACAGAAGCTGTTTCCATTGATCTTACGGTATCGCATGATACTGTCTGGAAACAAACCCTTCCGAACCATACCATGCAAGGCGACTGTTAGTGTTATAGATGAAATGCTATCGAACAGAATTTCCAATTAATAAAGAACAACTCAATACATGGCCAGACGAAACTCAATAACAGTCTGCCGCAGGGCTTCTGTAGAATTCAGCCTGTATATTGCCGATATGCCTGAAGTAACCTTTAGAAAGTTTGGATATGCGGACGACTGGGCTGTAGCAATACGAGAGATAGACTATTGGAGAAAACGTAGGTCAACCAAACGGACAATTTAACGGCAATGGGAAGGTTTTTTTCATAAATGTACACTCATGCCCCGTGCAACGACAACGGAGGTGACGTGCTTATTTATCAGGCACGCTATGTCCTACGCCCACCTATTGGCTTCCCTCGCTACGCAACATCCCACCACCCGAGCTACGTAGACAAAGCGCTCTGATCAGACAATTCAAGAAAATCAGCCACAACCAGCAGCTGCCCATACACTGTGATATACGCGAGCTTGAAATCAACACACTACGTTCAACGAACCATCTCTACCATTGGCCTAACCTCAGTTACAAACCATTTTAACTCCACTGAAGGAATGAGAGAAGAGTAGAAAGACAATGCAGCTCTTTTGTACAGAGGGCTTCCATTTAACGACACCAATCCGCAGATACAATACATGCATTCGCTCCACATGTGTGGCAAAGCTCCAGAACAAAGATGCGACTGTGGTTTAGGAGCGCTAAAGGAGCTATTCCCAAGCAGAAAAATGGCTAACCATCTTAGAATTATGCAATGGAATGCCAATGGAGTGATAAACCACGAAGAAGAATTGTAAGCAGTCCTTGACACAGATAAAATTGATGTGAGCCGTATAGCTGAAACATATTTCACAAATCAATCTTTTATAAAATTTAAAGGATATAAAGTATATCACACTATACATCCTGACAACAATGCCAAAGGAGGCAGCGCCGTAATTATTAAGGAAATATAGTACACCACGTAGAAACAGAAGAAATCCAAGCAATTGCGGTAAGCATTAAAACTAAAAAGTACCAAGTGATAGTATCAGCAATCTACTACCCACTGAAACATAAACTAAAGAAAGATCAGTATCTAGATTTCTTAAGAACTCAAGGTAGAAGATTTATGATTGGTAATGATATCAATACAAAAAACACTCACTGGGGCTCTAGATTAATTACCACTAAAGCAAGAGAGTTCTTAGAAGCAATCAGAGCAAACGGATGCGAATCTTTATCTACAGGAAAAACTCGATCTTTCAGTCTGAGAGGTGAACAATAGCTAGACAAAGAAGTCGAGATATTTAAAAAACATATCCAACAAGCGACACTTCTAATATTAGAAGAAGAATATCAGGAAACAATTACGTATCCAAAAGAAATCGGGTACTTAAGCACACAGAAAGGAGATTAAGACGCAAATGGCAGCAAAACCAGAGCTCCACAAGATAAAACAAATTTGAAGAATGCTCGTCAACAACTAAACAGACAAATTCAACAGGTTAAAAATGAATCGATTAGTGTTTACCTCAGACGGATAATAGTAGCACCGATTATCCGCCCCCGCCCCCCTGGACAGCTACTAAAAGGCTGAAAAGACATACAATGAAAATTCCACCTATAAGACAAGCAAATAATAAATGGGCAAAAAATGAACAAAAAGCTAATACGTTTGCAAACCATCTAGGGAAAACATCCGAATGAAGAACAAGAGGATACCCCAGAATTGGCAGTCCTAGACAAGAAGAAGTAGAGATCAGGCTTACATCTCCCAAAGAAGTAATCTCCGAGATCAAAGAATATATTAACCCAGGGTTTCATCTAATTTCCGGAGAAGTACTAAAACAACTTCCGATGATAACTGTCTAATAAACGCTGCTTGTAGGTTAAGGTATGTGCTTATGTTGTGAAAAGTTGCAGAGGTCATAATGATCCCTAAACCCGGTAAACCGCCCCATGAAGTGGCTTCATATAGACCTATGACCCTTTTACCCGTGTTGAAACTATTCGAAAAATTATTATTAAAAACATTAAAACCCACCGTAGTAGAAAAATATCTAATTCCACCACATCAGTTCGGACCCCACATTTTAGAATTAAACAGAAAAAAGCATATTCAGAAATACGTAAATAACAAACAAATACCATACTCGCACGCAGCGAAGTACTTGGGACCCAAAGCTACGCTGGAAAGCTCACCTAAAAAAGAAGAGAAGAACTTGGAATCAAATACAGAACTATGTACTGGCTGATTTATAGGAACTCCACTCTGCCTCTACATAACAAGCTCTTAATATATAGGCATACTCACCCTAGCCAAAAACTTGACGTTAGATGTTTGAATCCATCAGATATTGGAAGCGACTGTAGTCTAGTTATGGGAAAACACAGACTAGAACCGGAAAAACCAATAAAGAAGGCAGCAACTACAGAAACAGCCAAAGTAAAAATCGAATCACTGTATAAAGACTCCGCAAAGCGACTCAGGCTATCGGAAAAAATTGAAAACAATCCCATTAAGGAAAAGGAGGAAATAGATATGAGCTGGATGAAATTAAAAATTACTACCTATATTAGAAGCAGCGGCCAAAGCATTAGGTAAGAAAACCACAAAACAAGGAAGAAATGTATGGAAAAATAGTACCCCTTGGTTCGGTGAAGAAATAGAAGAACAGGCTCAGATAAAAAAAAGCGTACCAAAAGTGTAGATCGACAAACACTCCTGAAGCACATTAAGAATACAAGACTGTCAGAAACGAAACAAAACAAACATAAGGAAAATAATGAATGATTACTGGGAGAAATTTGCGAAGGATATGGAGTATGACTTCTACAGACTCCAAAAGCAGATGTGGCGATTTGTAAGAAATTAAAAAAACAGAAACAAAGGAACTGGCGAAAACATCAAAGCTACCAAACAAAAAGACGAATGGGTTGACTACTTTACCAATTTGTATAAAAAAGACAATGAACCAATCGAAGATGACATACCAGATAAAATAAATGAGACAAGGTGTAATACCACAAAAGAAGACGCAGAACAAGTAATCAACAATTGAAAAAAGAGGTCAGCAGGCACAGATCAAATCCAAAATGAATTACTAAAGTATGGAAGAGATCAAATAATCGAACAGTTAACTGCAATTCGATAGGATTCAGCTACATGACGTAATTAATATTGTATACAAAAGACAAATTCCCATTAATCTGATAAATGTAATCAAAAACGTATATACTGATAACCATGCGAAGGTCAGAATACTAGGAGTCATCTTATCGCTGTTGAAAAAGGCATTAGGCAGGGCGACTTACTTAGCGCCCTGTTGTTCAATTTAATAATGGATGAAATAATTAACAGCGTTAAGAACCTTAAAGGATATAAGATGGGAAACAGTGGCGGACAAATTTTATGCTACGCAGAGGATGTACTATTCGCAGAAGAAGAAGATGACCTACAAAAACTTCCATTTTAGTTCAATAAGACAGCCAAGAAGTCTAATACGATTATCTAGACAAACAAAACCAAGGCGATGACAATCTCAAAAAAAAACTATCAGGTGTAAACCGACAATGAAGAATGAAGCTATAGAACAAGTAATGAGCATAAATTACCTTGGAGTAAAAATAACAAGCTATGGTAATTTACAACAAGAAATTGAAGAGCAGATAGTGAAAGTTAATAGAATAGCGGGATATCTGAATAATACAATGTGGAGAAATAAACAGCAGAAGAATGCATAGACCGAAGGAGACAAGAATGGAAAAATCATATTAATAGAATGGACCAGCACTACCTAGTCAAACTCGCAAGAGACAAAATCCCAATAGGCAGAAGGAATGTGGGGCAACCAACAAAAAGATGGCGAGATAGTCTCTAAGGGAAACTAGTTTAGAATAGGCTTACAACCTAATAAGAAGAATGAAAAAGAAGAAGACACTCAGATCTGTATGGACCTATGGTATCCAGCTACGGGGCTGTGCCAAATAGAGGAACGTCCAGATAATCCACTGATTCCAGAACAAAGTACTGAGGAACATTGCTGATGCTCCTTGGTATATCAGAAACAGCGACTTCGATTTGGCTCTGTGGACCGAACAATTAAGAAGTTCACCAAAAATTACGAAGAATGACTCCACCAACATGATAACGTCGCCAATTCCTAGAAAAACATGGCTAGTAAGAAGACTGAAAGGAACTAAACCATTTGAGTTGGTGCAGTGACAGAATAAAAGCAGAGAACAGTGCTAGTGTACATGTTAAAAGTAGTGTAATTAAGTTGTCAGAACCTAAGGAACACCGATGAGTATACTTTAGTTATAAATCTCAAACTTAAGTCATTTAAATTAGATTTAAATTGCTCATTGGTCATTATGACCAGATTGTAATAGCAAATAATAATAATTATATATACATATGTATAAATGTATACCGGGTGCCCGGATTTCGTAGGGACAACATGGGTATCTTTCTTATTATTAAAGATAGTGATTTGGTTAAATAGACAATGTTGTGCAGGATTGAATGCTGATTCAAATTGCAAAACAATATGGCGTCCATTTAAGATAAGAAAATGTATATTGATATCTCGGAAACCGCCATCTTGAATATTATTTTGACATGATTTTTGACTTTGTCTCATTAAATTAAATAATTTCATATAAAACTTTTCTCCATATCTTTTATAATAAGGGAAATATTCGACTTTTTAGAAAATCACGATTTTCAGTTTTTTTGAAATAATTTCTAAATGATTCCGAATTTAACATTTTTGTCAACGAAATTTGAATCAGCATTCAATCCTGCACAACATTGTCTATTTAACCAAATCTCTATCTTTAATAATAAGAAAGATACCCATGTTGTCCCTACGAAATCCGGGCACCCGGTATATTCTACATTTACATACTACATCTACAAAATTTGTAATGTCCAACGTTTCATGCGATAAACAATTAAAATAGTAGTAACGATATTAGACAGTAGAAAACTAATTAGATGCCCTAATAATTACAATTGCCAAATATATAATGTATGCTGACAACAGAATGACACTTTTACTCAATCCATAAATAATTTCTTTTAATTAATCAAAAATACATGATTTTTTATAGTCACACCCTGTATGCATCCACTCTTACGCACGCTGATAATGAAGCTACGAGGGGGTATTGATAAATACTTAGCCTACCATATAAAACGCCACAATATTTCAAAACAAAATTTAATTTATTCAACATAATTTCCTTTAAGACTTATACATTTAGCAGAACGTTCTTAAAGTAATTCTAAGCCGTTTAAAAAAAATCTTTGTCTTGGTCTGCAAACCACTCCTCAATGTCACATATTGCTTCGTCATTTATCAAAAATCTATTACCTTTCAAATGTTTTTTTAGTTTTGGGAACAATTAATAGTCTCATGGTGCTAAATCCGGAGAATAGGGCAGGAGGTCAACTAATTCAAAACCAATTTCATCAATTTTTTGCTGTGCAATCAACTACTTGTGAGCAGGAGCGTTGTCTTGCAGAAAGAGCACACCTCTGGCAAGTTTTCCGCGGCGTTTTTCCACAAGTTTCATAAGTAATTTAGTTAACAACTCAGTGTAATACGCTCCCATGATAGTTCTACCCCGTTCCAAATAATCTATCAGAATTATCCCATCTTTGTCCCAGGAAACTGAAGCAAGAATCTTGCCAGCCAAATTTTGAACACGAAAGTTTTTGGGTGGAGAACCAACATGCTTCCACTGTTTGGATTGCTCTTTAGTCTCTGGGTCATAGTGAAGGATCCACGTTTCGTCCATAGTGACAAGCCGATCCAAAAAGTTTGAGGAATCTTCTGCAAAACGGCGGCAGATTTCCTTTGATGTTGTCAATCGAACGCGCTTCTGATCAACGTTCAAGCATCTTGGAATTCATTTGGCAGAAAGCTTTCTCATACTCAAGTACAATAATGTGACATACACGTTCATAGGAAATGTGCAATGCTCAGACAAAGTGTTTCCAAAAACTCACAGTTTGATTGCCGTTCAACTTATGGATGTCAAACTTTGACAACTTATTTATAAAACATCATAGTTGTAACCATAGCAACCATATTCACTTTTCTTTACTAGAAACTTTCCAGGCTTACTAGATATCAATACCCCCTCGTATTATTCTTAAAAGATTTCATAGCAAAATATTACAAACCATTGCTTCTGGTACCCTACACAGGTCAAGAGCCGAACAAACATTTATCGCTACTATATTTTTATAATCACCCTTCCAAGGTCGATCAACTGTAGCCTTTATGGTATACGTAATTTTACCATATTTACCTTCGAAGGTTGATGGCAAAGATGCTGGTAAAATATAAGCAAATGGGTAGCTATGTCTACCTGCTTTAATCTGCAAGCCTTTTGCTCCTGTGAATCAGTAAATATATTATGTTTATATCACTTACTTTCAATAACTGTATAATTATTTGAATAATCGTATCTGTTCTCTATTATTGTGTGTATCCAAGAAATAGATGACTTCTAAAAGTGTTTGTTCATTTCGAAAATTAGTGTTTTCCTTAATTTTCCAAAATTATATGTATACATTATATGCACCTGATATTAAGTCATACTCCTTATTAAAGTAATATTCCTTAGCACTGTAAGTAACCGTCTCGTTTTGAGAATCCGTGGTCGTCCACTTTGTTGTAGCTTTACCCTTAAACTTAATCCGAATTACTAAAACATAAAAAAAACAATTAAAGGTTGTATAGCAGGCAAATTGCAAGACAGATTAACCACAAAATGCAATATAAAATATGTTTGTCTCCGGTCACATTATATAGGCCGTAGGGATTATTTTTTAATATTCAGTACATTGATGTCAAGATATTGTCTCTTGCAGGATTAAAAGCGTTACTTAATATTACTAAGAAATATTCTTAACAATAACAACTATACTATTTTAATCATTTATTTTGATATAGAGAAATGTGTATAAACAAAATTTAGATAATTAATTTTTATTTATTTGTCAGGTTGTAACACAAGAATTTATACCACGGAATCATAAAAAAAATATTGTCTTGCTTTTAATATATCACATATGTAGTGCCCAAGACAAACACCACTTGTACATGGTTTCAAAATAGTAAAAAACAGAGATTTCATTAAATGAGAAGGATCATTTGACACCCCAACATGTCATCATTAGATATGGAAGGTATTAATTTGTCAAATATTATTTTTCGCACCAAATTTAGGAAAATTATAATAAAGTCATTATTATGATTATTATATCCCTTAAAATGCACATTCGACCGCCAAAAATTGGTATCTGCATGTTATATTTCACACCCAATGAAGGTAAATTACGGTACAACCAGCAGCTCCGTTCTGTAATTCCTTAAAATGACCTTCCTTCCTTCAAAAAAGGTGAAAATTGTATAAATATTATTACTTGCACTCTATTCAAGATGCAAATTCTACCCTTTACGGGATTTGTTACGCATGCTTCGAAGTGATATAACCGACAGTGCAATCCTCTTTGGTAATAATCAGAAACAGGTGTTCCGATAAATAAAAATCACCAATTTTCAGGAAGTGATATGATCCTCTAACATGAACCTTCTTGCCAAACAGAACGTCATTGTATACAGCAGGAAATTGACTGTACAGCACAGTTTTCATGGAAACACCCAAGTCCGTACTATCAACATCTTTGTATCATAAAAATGTTCTCATCCTAATTGGTATAATCGGTTAAAATCGCCCATCGACACATTACATTGCACACTTCGCCTTCTAAATTATGAAAAAATAATATAAATGTTACTCTTCGCAACGTATTTAGGAAAATTATATTAAAAGTAAGACACAATTGAAAATGTTGGGTGCTTCTAGGTAGGATTGAGGAGAAATTAGGGCATTCAATAAGTCATAGTGTGGATTTTCAGACAGGTGGAATGTTCACGTGTTTGGGATAAGTGAAGAACAATGGGTATTGATTAATTGTTGAATACAATGAAGTGGTATTTATCTATGTTCTTGCTACCTGTAGGGTAGTGTAGATGAGCTCTTGGTATGTGCTGTAGCAGTTGTTGTGTGAAGCTGGAAATAATGTTTTTACTTCTGATGCTGTAATACAGTTAATAATAATAATTACTGTGTTGTGCTTAAAAACCTGCGAGCTCGCCAATGATGCCGAGGGTCAGCGAAGCCGCGAGGATTGCATTTTAAGCTGTTTAATGCTAGGACAGTTGGTGATCGAGCGTGGTCATTCGACCTCACCTCCAGTTGCTTGACCGGGCATGGTAGCCAGTTATCTCTGCATTGCACTTTGCAGGTTGGCGTGTGGAGAGCCTGTCTCTCACGCTTCTGCTCGTGTGCACGTACGGCGAGTAGTGTAGGTAGTTTGGTATACAGTGACATGGGTACGCCCATTGCCCAGTATTCGTTACAAGTTAGGTAAATCAGACAATATCTACTAAAGGTCACCTTACACTGAACGAGAACTACCAGACACGGTCCTGTCGCGATGCTAAAGTTGAATTACTAGATGTTACGTGGGACTCCTCACAGAGAACACCAAAACGTCTGTATATATATTTTTAAAGACAGTTTACCAGTTCAGCATACTAAATGCTACTCATGGTTATGTTCGAAAATTATTTTTGATATTTATTATTTATGTTACACTTGGGTTTGTACTAATATTGAAAGTTTTGAATCTATACACTATTCACTATCTTTCGAAGGTAGGTACAAGTCTTGCGGAAGCCTGCGTTTCAATCGTGTGTGTGTGGGTTTCGATGTTCGATGTTATAAGATTCCGTACTAGGACACTACCATAGATTTTCATGAAACTTGCGGGTCACTTTTCGAATATATTCTACAGTTGCTGGCATTTCCAGGACGCTGTGAAGTTGTGTATTTCGTAAAACCATGAAGTGTTTACCGATATTCGTAGCAGTTTGTCCTGTAGCACTTGAAGCTATTGGAGGCGAGTTTTGGAAGCATTGCCACAGACGGTACATGCATAGGTTATGATCGGTCGGAGTATAGACTTGTAGATAAGTATAGCGCAGGGTTTAACGTGTTTTTTTTTTCTAAGTAAGTGGATATAACATTGATAACCTGGAATAGCATTGGGTGAATTGAATGTTCATATGGTATCCCCAGTTGAGGCGGATATCTAAGTATATTCCAAGATATTTAATAGTTTCATCGTGGGCATTGTATTGCACTACTTGGTTGTTTATTACTAGATTGTGTGGAATGTATGCGTCTTAATCTATAAAATCTTTACCATTTATCGGGATTAAGACTAATACACCATTTCTTAAACCACGAGCTGATTTTATTTGTTGCCTGTTGATGCATATCTAAACTTTATTAAGATCCCAATCTCGAGTTATTATTACAGTGTCATCTGCAAACACTGCTATCACGGCATTTACTTCTGGAATGTCGTGTACAAATACACTGCAACCAGGGAACCCTGAGGAACCCCAGCCCTGACTGTTCTTAAGTTTGAGACAATGGAATTTATTCTTGTTGTGCGGTCTTGCAGGTATGACGTTATAATTTTAGTAAGAAAGTCAGGAAGGTCTAAATGAATCAGCTTATAAGTCAATCCTTCAATCCAAACTTTATGGAAGGCTTTCACTATGTCAAGGAAAATTATGGTTGTGTATTTTTTGTGTTCAAATCCCGATTCGATTGTTTCTACAATTCCTTGTGATAGGTGGTTTGTTGAGAATCCTTTACGAAAGCCAAACTGATGTGGAGGAATTGTGCTTTTGTCGTCTAGGACTGATGTTAGTCTGCAGTCTACTTTTTCCAGGATCTTTGAAAGGGCACAGAGGAGACTAATTGGTCGGTAGCTTACAGGATATTTTGGGTTTTTACTAAATAGTACGACTTCAGCTTCTTTCCAGGTTGGTGGGTAATAACCCAACCGCTAGCAGGCATTGAAGATTGAAGCTAGATAAGCTAGTGATTTTTTTGTTAGATGTTTTAAAATTGTGTTCGTTATGTTCGAACTGATTTCCTCAGGAGATGTTGGCTCAATTTGATCAAGGTCGTTGTTGGGCTGATTTATTGCCACATATTCGGTTATATCATCTTGGAATTCTTGATTGTTAATACCGTGTTGGGTTGTAATACTGTTTCCAATTAGTCTGCGACTATGACATTATTTTCTACATCTGTGGAATAGGTGGTCGCGTTGACGGTTATAGGTGATATTGATTGCTGTTGTTTCAATATTCGCTTTGTTGCCTGCCACATGGTAGGGTCTCCTCCTGGTTGAATTTCTTGAATGTATTGGCGATATTTGTTGATCCTATAGTTGTCTAATTGTCATCATACGGTATGAATTATTTGATTTACTTGTATTCGTAATTGTTGACCTCACGTTCTTTGGCACTGACGTCTTAACTTATGTTTGATTTTAATTAGTTTATGAATGCGAGCTGTCAAATTGAATTAATTATTTATATGGTAAGTTCTTTGTTCTGCTGCTTCTTTTACTGCCTGTTTGATGTTATTGGTATAATTAGTTATTGCGATATCGATGTCCTGGGGTGTTTGTAGTTGTGCAGGATCTATTAGGTTGTTTTTCAAAGTATTAACGAAGGTGTCCCAGCAGATTTTTCCATTTATTCGCTTCTTGGGAAGAGCTATATGTTGTGGTTGAGTATCGTACTAGATTTTGACAGACAGTTGGTCACAATCTACTTCGGGTAGTACAGTTTGGTTTAGAAGCCGTTGAAATATGTTTTGAAGTATGATGTCCAGTATATCAAGTTGATGGTCATTTCAGTATAGAAAATATTTATTTTGCTCTGTGCTATGACTTGGCTTACCGAGTTGTGATAGAGCCTCATTCCATCTGAATTCTGTATTAGGCAACCCCAGTTAGTATTTTTACTATTAAGGTGGCCAAAGAGTAGTGTTGGGATGTAGTCTTTGCATATGTTTGCTAAGTTTTGTTCTCTCAGTCTTTTTATTTGGCTGCTTATACCCACATATTATTCTAGTCCAATGGTTATTTTCTTTAAATTTAAAGATTACTGCTTTTAAGATAGTTAGGTTTAAAATTTGTATTAGATGGTGATCAATTTGTTTTTTAATGATGATGGCTACTCCTCCAGATGCAATTACTCCTGTTCTATCATATCTCTGTACTATATATTCCGGAATGTTTAATATTTCATTAGGTATTAGATTCGTTTCTGTTACACACATGATATCTACTTGGTGCCTTGCTAAAAACGCTATTAATATGGATCGTTTTTTTTTGTTCCATTACTATTCCAGTTCGTGAATGTTATATTATTTATTATGCTTCTATTATTTAGATGCATATTGCAGTATTAGAGGAAGATAAGTTGAAATAAATGACTTGATTAGGTCCAGGTGTGGAAGTAAGATGTCAATTACTGGTTTTAAAATTGTGGATATTAGGTTGTGGGGTTCATCATCATTACAGTTTGATTAGTTTGTTGTATTGGTTGTCCTTTCATGTCACCGCTGGCGTTATTTTTTTATTGTAGTATTGCTGTTTGCGATCGCTGTTAATATTCTCTTATTTTGACCATAAAAACTATGTTTAGATTGTAGTTCTTGCTAAATTTTTACATAGTAATTACATCCTCTATACTTTGCGGGATGTTCTCCTTGATAATAGACGCACTGGGGTTTGTCATTTTGTCGTTTAGGACATTCAGTGTACATATGGTTGCCAATGCATTTGCTGCAACAGCCTTTCCTACACAAGGATAATTTAAGGACTTGAATGTAAATACCAATAATCGTGGAGCGGCTAAAAGATTCTAATTTAACTCAATATTATCTATACTATTTGTGCAGTCCATGCGCCTGTCGGTATTGCCTTGGGCACACTCTATAGTAAAATCACTTCTGTGTAACGAAATGGTGAACAAACTGAACGTTGATATTACTTATTTACTACTGACCCCTCTCCACCATCACTTTAAAACCGTTGGAATGCGATCGTTACTAGAAGCGCTACAGCTCGGGAAGTGTTTAATATGTATAAATGAAACATTTCAAAACAGGGTCTTTCAGAAATGTGTAATCTAGATATACACACACACACAAACCTATGGAAAGATGATTTCATCTTTAATTTTTATTTTGAATATTCCAGTTGTAAAACGAACATTAGTAACTATTACCTACCTCTGATAGTTTTTGCCGTATTAAAAGAACATACCACCTTCCCAGAGAGCGTTTGACCTGGATAGCAGACGTTGTTAATATAATTGTCCAAGGTTATCCTGACTGAGCTCGCCATTAGACACAGTTAACCTATAAATTGTGAAAATAATTAATGTACAGCTAAAACTAATCAGGATTCTGCCTATATTGCAGATATTTATACTTTTAAAAATACACACACCGGCAAATTTAAAGGAACGGAGATAAATTCGAATTTTTTTCATTAATTTCTTTTTTTACTGACTAGGTCTAGACAGCGTCGAACTTCCTACTACAAATTGTCATTGGTTGAAACATTTGTCAAAAATTGCAAGTTGTAATTACATGTTGTCATCTCTGTAAATTGTGTTGTGCTGTATTAAGTGTTGCCTTACATTTGAAAACCGTATTTTCTCTAGATGAAAGTTTGTATTTTTTGATAAGTAATCGTTTAAATTTGTTTTTTTGTTTGTTTGCTATCGTCAATTTGATTGTAAACCAGTTCATAATGGGTGATTTAGCACCGACTGATATCGCTAGGGCTATAGCAATGATCGAAAATGGTCGAACTTACAGGGAGGTTGCCCAAATGTTTGGCAAATTGAAATCGACGATCCATCGAAGTGTTACACGTTGGAGGCAGACTGGATTGTATGTGAGAAGACGAGGTCAGGGCAGAAAACGCTCAACCACTGCCATAGATGATCGATTTATAGCGTTGCAAACACTCCGAAACAGACGCCAAACGGCAATTCAAACAAGAAACGTACTGGAAGAAGTTCGTGGAACCATCGTAAGTGAGCGTTCAGTCAGAAGAAGACTCAAAGAAGTTGGTTTGAAGTCGTATGTGCCAATAAAAGCCCCAAAACTTCAGAGACGACATCGAGTAGCGCGACTAGACTTTGCCCGAGAATACCAAAATTGGAATTACGATCAATGGGGTCAAGTTTTGTTCACGGATGAGAGCCGTTTCTGCGTAAATTCTATTGACGGTAGGGAAAGATTGTATCGACGTCAAGGAGAACAAAATTCACAATTTAATTTTACTCCTACTGTCTCTTTTGGTGGAGGCTCAGTTATGGTGTGGGGCGGCATATGTTTAGGGGCACGCACAGAGTTGGTGGTGATTGAAGGCGGCGCTTTAAATGCGGATAAGTACATTAGGGATATTCTGCAAGACCATGTGGTACCTTTCGCCCCACATATCGGGGAAAATTTCGTCTTAATGCAAGACAATGCTCGGCCGCACGTCGCTCGCTGTGTAATCGCATTTTTAAACCAAGTGGGTATAAGGAAAATGAATTGGCCAGCATGTTCTCCAGACCTGAATCCAATTGAACATGTCTGGGACATGCTAGGCAGACGACTTAGATCAAGAATTCCTGCTGTCCAAAACACAGAAGATGTGAAAGCTACTTTAATTGAAACATGGGACAACATGTCTCAAGAAATGATGGACGGCGTCATCAGAAGTATGGGAAGACGGATGACTGCAGTCATAAGGGCTCGTGGGAGCAACACGCGTTATTAAAAAAAATAATCCGTGTAATTTTTCTTATTCATTAGATGTTTAAAACAAGTCAAAGTGTATAATTCTTCTATTGCAAAAACGTTATTTTTTGTTTTATTTTTTTAACAGATTTCACAATTGCACAAAGCTTTGCAAAAGGAACTGCAGTTAGTTAGCTTAACTTCGTTTTAAGAGATTCCGTTGAAATTGTTACAAAAAAAGTTTCACGGAGAAAAAAAATTCGAATTTATCTCCGTTCCTCTAAATTTGCCGGTGTGTGTACAATAAAAGCATGCGAATAGTAGTTCTTATATAATTTAAAATAAATTTGGTTATATGTTATTTTGAGTTTTGAATGTACCTCAGAACTATACAGAGATATCACGAACATTTACGTTCTCCCATTCTACACATACTAGCAACAACGAAAATCCGAAATGATGGAAAGCACGTTAGCACCTCCACCACCCACTATTATTAACCATACGTTGTTTATCAATATTCACAGCCCACACAATTTATTTTAGAAGCCTACGTTCGACCCAGAGTAGCTGACCAAAATGGTGCTTGACAGTACTCCTATCGTTCCTACTTCAATCGGTTCCAAAATCAATTACCAACGAATCAGTTACCTATCATATTTTCAGTTAGTATGTACAGTTGGCGCCTTAGAAATCGGAACACGGTATATGTTTTGTTGTAATACTTGATTTATTATTACTTGTTTGTATTAGTGGAATTTTAATTTTACTATGAACTAAAAAACGTAACATTTGAAAAATTATTTATTATAGTATATTATATACCGGGTGCCCGGATTTCGTAGGGACAACATAGGTATCTTTCTTATTATTAAAGATAGAGATTTGGTTAAATGGGCAATGTTGTGCAGGATTGAATGCTGATTCACATTTCGTTGACAAAAATGTTAAATTCCGAATCGTTTAGAAATTATATCAAAAAAACTGAAAATCGTGATTTTCCAAAAAGTCGAATATTTCCCTTATTATAAAAGATATGGAGAAAAGTTTTATATGAAAGTTATTTCATTTAATGAGACAAAGTCAAAAATCATATCAAAATAAAATTCAAGATGGCGGTTTCCGAGATATCAATATACACTTTCTTATCTTAAATGGACGCCATATTGTTTTTTTACATGGGTAAATAGAATTTTTGTTTCTCTTTTCAACGATGTATAACAACCTATGTCTGAATACAAATTTATAAAAAATATTAATTGTTTTAATTCTAAATCAAGTAGGCCGGGATAACAATGGATAATGAAAAAACAAAATTTATTTATAACAGCGAACTGTAATACAAACTCAACTATGAAAACAATAATCAACAATCGTTAAATTACTCAAATAATCCGCCATTGTTTGCAATGCAAAGTTGGCACCGTTTCTGAACACTATTAATTACTTTACGGATAGTATTGCCATAAATACTGTGAAATGCCTCAAGCACTGCTTCCTGCAATTCTTCAACGTTGTTGTATGTAGGACCATAGACTTTATTTTAACGGTGCCCCATAAAAAGGTATCACAAGGAGCCAAATCAGGTGATCTTGCAGGCCAAAGTACCGTTCCATTAGTTGCAATTACCCTCTCATTAAATCGCTCATTTAAATAGTCCTTAACGGCACGAGTATTATGCGAAGGACACCCATCCTGTTGAAACCACAACTGTCTAGATATTTTTAGTGGCAACTCTTCTATTAAATCTTCGATCTCCTCTTGTAAAAAAGAGAGATACCTTTGTCCCGTTAAACTTCCATTAAAAATAATGGGGCCTATTAATCTATTATTTATTATACCACACCAAACATTGAAACCGAATGTAACTTGGTTTCGAATTGGAAGAGTAAGCTGTAAGTTAGTTTGAGAGTAGTAATGCTTATTATGTCTATTAAACATTCCGCAATTGCTAAACATAGTTTCATCTGTCCACAAAATGATATTCTTGAAACTGAGATTTGAGTTCACTTGGCCCAACTACCAGTTGCAAAAGTGCAGTCTTCTTTCTGCATCTCTCAGGTCTAAATCTTTGAGATGGTTTAAATTTATACAATAAAAATAAATTTCAATGCTTGGTGTGGATTATTTGAGTAATTTAACATTGTTGATTATTGTTTTCATAGTTGAGTTTGTATTACAGTTCGGTGTTATAAATAAATTTTGTTTTGACCGGCGCCGGTAGCTCGGATAGGTTGGCCGTATGCCTTTCACGCAGCTGTCCCGGGTTCGAATCCGGACGCCGAGGTCGGTGGTTTTTTTTCTGAGCGATAAAAAACGCTAAAACGGCCCTTCTTCTCGGATAGGAAG
>JABXWE010104261.1:0-25277 GCA_014611495.1 Limonius californicus | reverse complement strand
TTTCTTCCGAACCGTTTGACTGGACAATTGTATCTTGATTTTTTGTGTAAGGCCTTGCCGCTATTGTTAGAATGAATATGTGGTTGATGCACGAGGGGGCTACTGCACATTTTTCAACCATGGTCAGAAACTTCTTAAACGAAAATTACAACGGCAGGTGGATAGGGTGAGGTGGTCCGGTTGTGTGACCATCTAGATCTCCTGACCTCAATCCGTTCGTCTTTTGAATTTGCGGTATTTAAAGTCGTTAGTTTATTCAAGCCCTGTGAATAATATAAACGAATTGCGAGAACGAATAGAACAAGCCTGCCAGATCGTTCGTATGAATCCAGGAATTTGTGAAAGAATGCGGCGTTCATTTTTACGGAGATGCGAAGGATGTGTACAAATGAAAGGAGGACATGTAGAACATCTACTTTACTTATTTGTAATTAAAATGTTTTATTTACAAGGCTGTTTGTTTTAATGGGTGGGGAACTTATTGAAATACAAACAATATTTATTTTCTTAAAAAAACTTCATATATCGAAAACGGTTGATTTACGAATCCATCTTTATTACGACTTTTTTGTTTGTATTGATGAGATCTATAAGTGGGTAAAATATCTGTATATGCCAGATATGTAATTATTGCGAATAGCGTTCCATAAAAACATATCACTTCTTTCAAATCAAGTAATCACATTTTCTTGTTCAAATGAGTATATTTTGTTTTCAATTTTACTGAAAGGTAATTTTTATAGCATAAACTCTCTTTCCTCTAATAAAAACGAAAAAAAAAAAAAGGTATATACGATACATATGCACATGAAAATTTAGATTATTCCTAAGCCAATGCCAGTACAATACTATTGAATGGCACAGAAGTGCTGTAAAACCTATCTTAGCAATTCTTAGTCTCCAAAGAATTTAAAACGCATTTTAAGCTAAACAAGTTTGGGAAAGATTGTTAAACATTACGAGATTCCTTCAACTGGATGTTGCTAAGTAGAATCTATAACTAATTGTCATTTATGCTCTATAAATTTACGTCGATTATATAAGAAATTCTGAACTAGAAAAATTAACAGAATAAATGTAGTAAACAATATTTAATATTAATTTGTACAAATAATTTGCTTTTACAATTATTTTTTGGCAGTTAGTAATACGGGGTGAATCTACGATTCCAAAAATAAGCAACCCAGAACACACTGCTCAAAGTAAAATACAGACCACTTTTTTAAATTAAATATGTAAGTTAGCAAACAGCACATGGCAATGACATGTCTAGAAAGCTGGTATGGTGCCGCTAACTTATTAGTTGCAATGGTTTTTTAAGTAAATTGTGTTTAACGGTGTGCAGCAGAAAATTAAGTGTGGCTTAGTAGTATGTGACAAATTCAAATATCTAATTAAAAGAAAAAAATTCTATGGCGGAACCTATTTGCAGTGTATTTGGTAGGTCCACTGCAACCCTGTGTGGAGCAACGGGAGATGTTGAGGCGTTGGGATTCTCCGGTTGCATCCCATATACCTATTACCTTCTAGGTATATGTTGCATCCACACGGTTGGGTTTGAGTGATCAGTGGCTGTAGTGAAGATAATAATTAAAGAGATAAGACTGAATCTGCTGCAAGAGGGCCGATCTCAGCGGTACGTTGGTAACTTCATAGGTAAACAATCTGTTGTATCTAGACTACTGAAAAGGCATGCCGACACAGGAAATGTTAGAAGAAAACGCTCAGGCAGTCTAAGAAAAAGAGATGTTGCAGAGAACAGATTCAACAAAATTGAAGTGCTTCGGAATAGTATACAACTGCGCGATGTACGAAGAGACATTTTGCGAACCACTAGGAGATTAATTAGTGGTCAAGCAGTAAGAAACCGATTACACGAAATTCACATTACTTCTAGAAAACCAGCTTTAGTATCCTGATTGGGACATCGTTACTGGCAAGCAAGATAGCAGTTTGCTAGAGTACATAGAAATTGGCTACAGCATTGACACCCTGAACTGTTTGAGTCGAGATTCACTGTTTCGAGTATTACTGGTTTAACTCGATCTTGAAAACGCTACCTACCTGCTACAACGGTAGAAACTAAATCTTTTGGGGGGATCCGTAATGCCCCCTCGCATTATCATGCGGATGTAAGGCAGTATTTAAATCAAATATTTGAAAATAAGTGAATTGGTAGAGGTTGTACTTTTTTCTGGCTATCCTTGAGCCCTGATCTTAATCCTTTGGAATTATTTTTCTGGAGCACTATTAGAGATTTTGTAAACGCTTACAGTTAATGTGGAGAATTTAAAAGAGCTGCTAGCTTATGTGAGAAGGTCGTTTTTGAGAAAAGCGGAGGAGCGGAAGGCATTTTGAAAATATTCTACATCAATAAATTGTTATACTTACTTTGCTTTAGCTGTTTTATTTTTTGTTGTATTTACACGGATTTGGTCCAGTATTTTTGTTTCTAAGATTGTTGGACCGTCGAGGACAGCAGGTTAAGCGAATTATATAATTTAGACTCCATTTAAACAAATTCTGCCTAAGGAATACATAAATGGTGAGTTTATAGTTTATACCCGGTTATAATACTTTCAGTTTCTCGCGGTTAAATAGGTAATGGACAAAAGGTAGTTTTATATGATACCTTCTTATATTAAATTATAATATAGCATTGTTTGCAATGCTTATACATACGCTTACATACCGTTGAAACCTCTGCCGAGCTTCGATGGGTTGTAGCTTTTGGTATCAAGAAAATGTCTACAAAATTCTTCTATTTCTTTCTGTGTATTAAATTAATGGCCTGTGAGTTATTGGCTATTGGAATCATGGTTTAAAATTTAATAACAACCGAGATCGATATTCGTAATTTATCACTACAAAATTCTGCTTATCCAAAATATGTTCAAATTGGAATAATAATGAGCCAATTATTTTTAATAGCTAATAGTGCAGACCGTAATCACGGTCTAGGACAAAAATACTAATTTTTGTTTCCACGTTACATCAAAATAATGTATAGAGTGTACCTGAGACAGCAACATAGTGTAATAAAATATCACAAGGGATGGTTATTCAACAATGAATATTTTTTAATTCATTTTCTAAACAGTAATTTGCCACCTGGTTAATCATTCTACGATATACTTAACGTGTGAATATTCAAAGTACTTAGTTAATCTTTAAATCATAAATTAAAGCTTTCACTTATAAAATAATTTTAATGTACAGGATGTGATTTTAACGAAATTCTAAGTTTTGTGTACAGGGTCATTATTTTATTTTGTAACATTTAACTGGAGGCTACACACATTACAGCTGTTTGTATTCCGTAGGTATCTTAGTAAACTTTACATTGTTTAAATAAATAAAAATCAAAGTAGTTACGTTGGATATACTAAGAAACTATAATGAAACTATTTACTAATAAATAAGACGCAGTTTTGCAATAGATACATTTACAATATTCGTTTCTTATAATTTAAACAAAACAAACCGACAAAACGAAGCTATAATAAAAATGTTGACATAACAATAAAATAAACAAGAAGAACAAATTTAATAAGAACAGAAAGAAAAACACTAATTAATGTCGTAATAAATGTTCAAACTGCCATCCACCTTGCTGTTCATATAAATCAATCGCAGAAGCGAATTTCTAACACGAAATGTGTGTCGGGCGATTGACCCGCATGATTCAATAATTCTTTCACGTAAATCTTGTTCAGTTGCTACGGGAGTTTTGTAGACGTCGTATTTTATTTTACTCCACAAAAGGGAATCTTACGGAGTCAAGTTCGGATTACGTGGAGGTCGAGCATGAATTGCACTTCTTGCAATTAATCTATTATGGAAAGTTTCATATAGGTAGTTTCTTACAAGTCGATTGAAGTGGGCAGGTGCTAAGTCATTTTGGAGTCACATACGCTGTCTAACATGAAGATGAATGTCTTCCAAAGGTGGAGGCAAATCATTTTCTAAAAAAATGTAAATATATTTCCCCCTGCCGTCAAAGAATTGGGAACCCACCATAAAGTTGTCAACGATACCACACCACACATTTACAGTAAAAATACGTTGAAAATGTGCTTACCGAATTCCGGGTGGGTTATCTTGTGAATAGAAATGGGAATTGTGTCTATTTATACACCCATTGTTACTAAACGTCGCTTCGTTAGTGCATAGAATATTTCTTGAAACAGTGGATCAGTAGTAAATTTTGAAAATTAGAAAAATTGGCAGAAATGCATTTGACGCGGGTAATCATTTTCAACAAGATGTTGCTGTAATGTGGCGTGGTCAGGAGGAAACCAGTTTGCTGTTAAAATGTTAAATACTGAACTTTAGCTAAAGACTTCAGTTCTTGCAACTACTCGTTGACTTATATGCGGATTACCAGTTACTTGTTCGATGACTGCTGCTTCAGCTTCCACAGTTCTGACATGTTGTCTAACCGTTGTCTTGAAAAACTGTCCATATTGTCGCCAATTTCTTTGTAAGCGCCTAAAGGCATTATGTGATGGAAGGGATCTATCTGGATACCTTTGTGCATATCGTCGTACTGCTAAGTCCGCCGCCCCTCTGCATTCTCCCAAAATCAATATCATATCGGTTTTCCGCTATTAGAATGCATTGGAACTTATTGTTATTATCAGAAGAATCTATACAAATCAACAACTTTGTACAGATGTTTGTTCAGTTCTGACAAAACAGTAGTTGACATTTTCCTGTCCAAAGGACATTCAATGTAAAAAAAAAATTATAGCTAAAAAGTAAAGTTAACTATGCGTGTTATGCACATATGAGAGGTGTAGCCTACCTACTTGTTACAAGATAAAATGATCACACTGTATATAGGCTTGCAGTTGTTACTTTCAATATTTCAAGGTTTTGCGATGTGCAACAATAGGTATCTGCAGGTAAACTTTGTTGCCAAACAGACCAAGGCAGCTTTTCCATAACTTTGTAACAATTATAGTTCAGTCTAAACTGTCAAGATATTTGTGAGTAATAAGGAACCTATATACGCTAATTATGTAACGCGTTATACAAATAATATATAAGAACTTGTTAACCAAGTTATCAGTTATGGCAGTGTACTCTCACTGTTTTGCAGCTTGGTAAGTTGGGTTGCAAATTACAATACAGTTCTACTGTAGTCGTTTTACCTTTAACGTCGCGAGTGGGTAATAATGCAAATATGGATTGGTTTTTAGTGGACAATATGTTTAGATAGAGTAATATTAAGTAAGTAGAGAGGTGACTGTTAAGTATTGATTCTGTAAATTTGAATTGGATGGTGCGCTCAGGTTTTTCCGCTCTTCGAAGGTATTATATACTGCGCATATTTTTTTGACAGCCTTTTTGTTCCACTGCTGGGCATCGGCCTCTTTACATGTGTTTCTCTCAGCGCTAAGGTAGAAACACGGGGGACCTACAGTTTAACGTCGAATCCGCACGACAGAAATTCCAGAGAAGATTTTTAGCATTAAGATCCTACGGTTGCAAACCGGTTTGGGGAATTGTGTATGGTGGGTTGCAGACAAGATTTGTATAAATCTGCATAGTACTGCTTAGGTTTCGAACCCAAGCCAGAATCGACGTTTTACTCAGAAAGCGAGCGCTCTACCAACTGAGCTACCACCAAACTGCCCATATAAAAGAGACCAAATAAGAACAATGCCGAGTGAGCTTTTTCGGCGTGAAGTTTTACGGGATTTTTAAATCATCGGATCAAAATTGAGCTTATAATTTTCATGAACATTCATTTTTGGTATTTTAGAAGGCCCGAAGACCTGCGATTGAAATGTTGAAGTTTCGACATGATTCCATAATTTGGAATTTCTCTCGATTGTCTTCCAGAAAATTTAAATGGTTGGGGATTTTTTAAGTAAAACCCTCTTCTAAAATGTAACCAACCTATTTTGCGTTTTATTCAGAGAAAATTAAATAATTTCATATTTTTATGGGGTTGTACTTTAGAGTAGTTGAAAGGTCTAGTTAAACTATACAGAGGCAATCATATTCTCAAGAACATTCAAAATTTTCCCATTCTTCCATTACACCAAAGTCAAATTAAGGTGTACCCCAAATAATTACTTGAGTCCTGGCTATGTGGGATGTATTTTTTTAAACATCCCGCTAACTTTACTTCGTTTTACCAACCCAACAGTGTTTGATTTTAATCTATTAATTAATTAATTTAAGTTAAGTCAACATTAATGTAAAATTCAAGTATTTAGTAAATTTAGTAGATGAGATATAAGTAATAACTTAGTTAACTTATGTAAACCTTTATGAGTAGCTGCTTCTAAGCTCCCTGTATAAAATATTGAAATCTAATTAATTAAATGATGCAATTCTAAATAACTAATAGCTGTTAATCAACCAATTTTGTTGTTTAGAGTAAAGTGAACAAGCACGTTAAGAACAATTTAGTTATGCAGCTTAGCTTGCTGGATGATTTTTAGTGTTTCCGGAGGTTTAGGTCAATTGTATATTAATGCAATATTCACATTAGTATAAGCATTTTTGTAGCTTCATTCTAGAAATCTAGAGGGTACAAATTTAAAATAAATGTACATTTTAGCCAACTTTTCGTGCAGATAAACTAACGATAATTAACATGTCAGTGTCACTTCTTTAAGTTGCATTGACTGCCATCGCTTTCAATCCTTCTGCAGTCTCAATGAGAAGCTTAAAGAAACAAGTCCAGCAAGTCGTAATATGAACAACTTTAATAATCTGCAATCATGGATTTTATGGGTGCGACATTTTTACAAAAAGCCTTTGTAAATTAATCCCGAGAAAATTTATATTAGGTTGCAATTAAAGTTTTTAAGGCTTATTGTAACGTGTCAATTAATTCGAATGTTTCTAAAAAAAAATAATTTCAGTTAACGTACTGGAATATACTAATGAGAATTTTTAAAATGTTGCCTATAGTTTTCGGTTACTGAATAAGTTTAGAGGTGCTTAAAAGAAAACGTCATATCCTGTTCTATTATAAGTCTTAAATTAACTCGAGAAGTCTTAGTGTTTGAATATTATAGTATTGAAGACAAAACTCAGTTGCTTAGAAATAATCAGCGTAGAAGTTGGAAATTTTCACGCTTCCTTCAAGGAACCTACAGTATTCTATTTGTCACGTAACAAGAAAGCAGCTGTATTTATACACACACATAATCCTGAAAGCTTTCGCCATTATCCCCTTCGTTGTGCTAAAACCGTTCCAAGTTAAAGTGAATCGTCATATCTTAGTTTCGCAACAATACACATTGCAGTTTGCATGTTGGAAGTCACTAAAACCGCGGAATCGATGTAATTTATCGTAATAGGATTAAGTGAGCAACAAAACGGGTAACTTTACAGGAATATCTGGCAATTTAACTATCACGCGGATAATCCGTTTTCGGAAAACTGGGAAAAAATAGCAGGGCTGAAAATTCTGCTCGTTTGTTTTAACGACCCGCTGAAGATTAGAATCACATGTTGAACTTCCAGCAAAACGAACGAGTTCTATAGAAAGAACTTTTTTATTTGGTATTTCATTACTTTTAAAATCCGGCACTTGGAGCGGCTGAGCCCGGATTTGGCGTATTATAACGGCAACTTCATTACAATCTGGTGTGTCTCAATTATTAAAGAATCAAGAGCGCGCGTTCACGGCTAAGAATGTTCGAAATTGGGGTGCTGCTGTAATTGTGGACATAAATATGCCAAGATTTCGCCTTTCACGGCAGCGAGAATATTAAAATATTAATTTGATTTACCCAATTTGCGAAGAATTAGACTCGCTACGTTTAAATTCATTGCCATTTTTCAGCCGGCATTTTTATTGCACTTAAAGTCTTAATTGAAGCCCGCATATTTCTTAATTTAGCCAGACTTTCAAAATTAAGAGCCCCTCAAACTTTCCAGAGTTTTGATGGCAGTCGAGCCATGCACTATTCTGTGAAATTAATAACTCAGCTGGTTGGTTGTTCGCCTTCTGCACCTATATGTTTAGTATACAAATTCATTAAAACTATTTGCGATTATTTATGCGCTAATTTATTTATTTATGGACTTACTTCTTCTTCATCTTCTTGATCTGGACTTCTATTTAGAATTCCAATACTGTTCTTGGGATGTGAAGACCCGGCTATCTCTATTTTGAAGGTTTTAGTTGCTTGGATATACCTTTTCCACTTCTTTAGGTGTTCCAAAAAAATTAAGGAGGTTTATAATTCCACTGTGATTTTCTCATGAAAAATAATTTTTATAACTATGGTTTAGGATTATATACATAACATATATCACATACATATTTCATATACACGGTGTGTATAAATTATCGACAAAGTTACACGTGGCGATGTTCTTCGGTAAATCCTAACTTAAAATTCCTAATACTAAAACGTTGTACATGGTATTGTCAAATTTAAACACTACAAAATCAAATTAATTCGATTTGCTTGATGCAGCTTTGCGATATCTTTGGTTATTTGTATAGTTTTTATTAGTTCTTGTGTTTTTGTGCTTTGTTTTCGTTATCGTATTTCGTTCACTTATAATGAACTTTACGTTCAAGGAGCATGCCGATGTACGAGGTATACGGTTTATGTAATGGAAATGCTAACCTAGCAGAATAGGAATACCGGGCGCGGTTTCCAAACCGGAGGCATCCTAGACGAAATATATTCGGAAGGCTGGATCAACGTGTTCGTGAACCTGGTTCATTTGTCAAAAGAAACGCGAACGCTTGTCGATCAAAGGCAAAGGCGCACAATACAATTTTATACGCAACACACGAAGATCCCTTCGCGAGTACCTGGAAATTAGATGCAACATTAAATATCCCTAGTAACAAGCCGGTACATTTGGTCCTACGAAAAAACCTTTTTTATTCACATTATGTCTGCAAAGTTCAGTCTCTCTATGAAAATGGTAACATATCCCGATTGAATATTTGCAACACGATTTCAAATAGAATTCGTGATAATGGTGACTTCTTAAGTTGTATGCTTTGGAACGATGCGTGCATATTTACTAGAGATGGAATGTTAATATGTATAATACTCACTATTAAGCTGAATTTGGTCACCAAAGAAGGTTTTCCGTTAGTGTGTGGCTGAGTATAATAAACCACAGGGTTGTTGGACGAATTTACCTACCAAATCGTTTTAATGCTGATGAATACCTCAATATGTTAGAACAAGTTATTGAAATTATGTTACACATATATACACATATAAATAAACTACAGGGTTGTTGAACCAATTGGCCTATTAAGTTGTCTTAATGCCGACCAATACCTCAATTTTTTGGAAGAAGCTATTGACGGGGTTCCATTCAACATACTACGTAATATGATATACATGTATGGCGGAGCTCCTGCTCATTTTGTCCGTAATGTAAGACAGTGGTTGGAGGAACACTTCCCATTTTATGATCCGCGAGATTACCCGATTTCAATCCTTTAGGTTTTTTACCATAAAGATTTGAACTATGTTGACAAGCAAAAGGTTTTCAATTGTAACTATTATTATAAGCAGTAACAGTACCTGTAAGGCTGGAGTGTTACTAAATCTATGTTTCTTTTAAATGGTCTCTGAGAACACAGGAAGCACGGTACAAAATTTTAGTACTAAGAGTATTAGGAAGAGCATCGTCACGTGTAGCAGAAGTAAGAGTGTTTTTTTTAATTCAAGATCCAAGTTCTTTGTTTGGAAAATAATGAGTTTTAAAATTCCTGCGACTACAAATTTTATAGTGTATTAATATTAGAGATTTGGGACTCTCATAGATCACGAAGCTGGTCTAGCATGGACAGCTTTTCAAGTGTTTAGTATTGTCTCATTAGAACAGTATATACAGTACAGACGCGATAAACCGAACACGCGTTAATCCGTATTCACAGTAATCCGATCAGCGGTCGACTGGAGTTCCCTTGTCTCGATAATCCGAAAAAAATCGTGTTAATCCGAACAGCTCCTTTGAGTTCTATTTTGTACACTCCGCACTTTCCTACAGAGTAAGTATCGTCCGGGATTTACACATGTTACAAGTTTTAAGTGGCAGAAACAAGGGGAACCACCGACTCATAATTACATCTGAAACACAATACAATACAGGTGGTACTTCCTTAATAAACTGTCTTGTAATATATTTGCAAGTATAAAAAGCAATTTGGAACTGCACCCTTTAGTTCAATTTAAACAATCGTATTGTGTCATGTAAGCACCGGCATTATACCGAAACGTAAACATACCACTTTAACTTGTTTTTTTAAATCAAGTCTATTTTCTGTAATTCGAAAAATCCGCGCAGTATTATGCAGATTTATAAAAATCTTCTTGTCTACAACCCACCACACACAATTTCCCAATCCGGCTTGCAAACTTGGGATCTTACTGGAATTTCTGTCGTTCAGCTTCGGCGTTAAACTGTAGGTCCCCCGTGTTTCTATCTTAGTATTGAGGAGAAACCCCAGCTGGATCTCCAGCAGTGGGACAAAAAGGCTGTCAATGAATGACTGTAATACTTTTAGGCTAATTTAAATTCACCCGCTCCTTAGATCACGTCGTTCGTTTGCACCTGCGTGTAAACAGCATTGAAGGTGATCGCATAACGGTTGAAACCTATATCTGCTGGATCTGGATTATAAGGAAGGTAAGATAAGCTCACAATATTTACATCTCAAAGTGGACTCATTGTGTGTCCTCCATGCATCGGTCCTCAATCTGCTAATCCTCAAACCATCCAACATAAACTTGGGGATGTGCGCAGGTGGGGCGAAGCGGATGCTGGCCATGCTAGATCAGAAGTCCCTCAACATAGATCTTCTGATAGGAGCAAGCGCGGGACATTGATATAAATAATACAAGTTCCGTCGTTTCCTCCTTAAAGCTACATCCGCGATATGCAGGGCTATTTACAACCAGCATCCTGTGCATGTGTTAATTTAGTCGGCAGTGTCCCGTTAGGATGTCGATAAATTTTCTCAAGTTGGGTCTGGATAATTGTAGGCAGAACTTGGCAGTCTGTTTCGATAGTGAGGTAAAAGTTGCACTCGCTTTCCGACAGTATTTAGGGTGACTTATCTGCGAGTATTAGGGTTACTTCTTGTGAAATGGTATTGAGGAACATAGATTTCGGGCTCCATGAAGCTTCGTCGGAGTCCCAATGCGCTTATTTGTCCGCCTTCTCATTTCCCCCAGTTTCCGTAATGTTGTTTGACCCAGTCGAGTTTAACAATATTATCATTCGAAATTTCAGTGTTTGGTAATATTGATTTACAGCCTCGAAGGAATTTTACAGTTACTGACCCCGCGGTCAGCCACTGTAACAGCTTCGTGCATTACTCCTGCCACTTCTGTCGGGAAAACGGTAGTAAAAGTAGCCAAACACGTACTAGTGTGGAGATATAGGTTCTAAGCGAAGATGCCTGAGCCAGATCCCTCTTATGTCTGTAAATGAATACATCGGGTCTGGATTTTTCTGACGCATCCATTAGTACACGGAATGGATTCCTAAAGACACATTTGAAGGGTATGCGGTCAGCCCTTGCTCTCAGGAGTGGTACCTTGCCGACAGTTTCTCTCAGGATGCGAGTGTGTCCACACGCGCTGCCACTCGAATTCCATAATCCCAACGATCTTAGCCTAAGGGCTGCCCTCAGCGCCCATTCCCTCACAAACAAGTCAAGGGGTTGCTGTTGTTTATCTAGTTCTGGGCCACCAGATAAGCGCTCCGTAGCGTAGCTTTTGTCTGCTGACGGCAGTGTACAGTTATAAGGTGATTCTGGGGATAAACCTCATGTTCTCCCCAATGCCCCCCTACATTTCCAAAAGGCTTTGCAAGGTTTATTGGTTTTAGCCTGAAGGTGTTTTCCCCGATTCAGCTTTCAAATATAAATTGCAGATATTTGACTTCCTCTGATAGGTTGAAGGAGCTTGCAAAGAGAGGTACCCTTAAGACTCTACTACTACTACTACTACTACTAGTAGTAGTTCCGTCTTCGTGAGTTTCACTGAGAGGGAGTTTTCCGTGCACCCATTTTCAAGTAAAGGCCGGTTGTATAAGATTGCAGAGCACTCCTTCGAAGTTTCCCGTTAGTAGGACGACTAAGTCATCGTATCCTGTTGCGTAGAAGCCACAACCATTCAAGCGTAACAGGAATCTGTCCACTATTATATTTCATAGTAATGGCGATAAAACACCAGTCACTTTTTTGGACTGGTTTACATGTGTCTTATCCACTTACTAAGAGCGGTGCAACTTCGTGTCTCTGAAGGGCAGCCGCAATGCTGTTGAATGTAGTTTTGTCAAAAGCTCCTCAATGTCAATAAATACATTCACGATGGATAATCGACTGTCCAGCGATCTCTGGATCCGTCTCGCTACACCGTGTAGTGCGGACTCGATAGATCTACCTGGGATGTAGACATGCTGGTTTTCATGCAATGGGTGTACTACTAATGCCGAATCTTTAATTTTTCTATCAGAAAACCTTTCCAGTGCCTTCACTAGAAAGAATGTAAAGGAAGGTGAGCATGATTTGGATAGGGAGTAGTTATTACGCCCTGGCTTCGTGAATATAAACACAACGTTAAAGTCTCTGTGGCGTTTTAGGACGTATCTGAGAGTGATACAGGCGTGTATCTTAATTTCTTTCTTCATTTCCATGGGAATTAAAGGGCCTTTTCATTTCGATTTCATTATTTTTTCCTAGCTCTCATCAAATTAATTAATAACGGGTTTTTTACTTTATTTTTCTTTTAATATTATTTCTTTTTTGATGCTTGGGACAAAAAGTATACAAAAAATGTTTATTTAGTTTCCTTGACAACGCATGAAAAGAAATACCGCTGTTGAAATATAATCCCGCATCAATTCATCTATTTTTGTACGTTGCCCTTTGAAACAAAATAGCTCCAAAGTCTCAGGTTTATTTAAGAAGCACCTTATAAGAGCTTATTTCCTTTGAGAGTTTTCGTTTTGAATTTAAAATGTTTCAATAGCTACTTTCTTGATCTGATATTAATGTTTATTGCCACACTGCTATTGAAAGGATATTAAGAATAATACCCGGTCGTTTAAACAGGAATGTAGTTGATATGAACTGTTACTGGTTATTTTGCATTGTTGTTGGTTGTGTTGCGTATTAGTTGCTAATTTCAAATTTCTAACTACAGATATCAATTTTCGATATATTTTAAATTTAACGCTTGCTCGTAATTCTTTATATTATTATTCGAGATATGAGACGATATAATTTATTCTAATTAAGGTATAATATCGTTTAAGGATACAAGAAAATACTATATATAATATACAGGGTGTTCAAATTGAAGTTGGCACTATTGCCAACTTTGTTACTACTAAAGATACGATGTTGGTTAAATTACCAAAGTAGTAGCGTTTTTTCTTCCGATTACGATGGTAAAATTTTGAAAACAATTGAACTACGCGTTTTCGAGATATTAAAAAAACAACATTTTTTAAAATGGGACACCCTGTATATTTTTGCACATTTTAAACGATAATTTAATTTTAAACAAAATTTATTAATACATAAATAGCCTAAACTTACAAATAAACGAACTACAAGCATTTAAATGTACCAGTTTAAGTTGAAATGAACATCATGCAGCTAATGAATGGCCAATTATTGGAAAATAAAAGAAACATATTTTATTATCACCTATCATATAATATGAACAAAAGATCGCTGCTCGATTTATATCTATCATTTTTAAACTTATCACAGATAACTAGGACAATAACAAAGGATACACAGTACCTGTCAAGATTACAATTATCGGTGGTCTAGTGGTTAGCACGTCTGCCTTTAGATCCGAGGGACGCGGGATCGAACCTGGCTGAAGTCGGCGAGATTTTTCTAGCGGGGAAAAATCTGAAAATGCGCCTTCTGTCGGATAAGAAGTAAAGCCCTAGGTCGCGTGCTACTGCGATGTGTGACACGTTAAAAATCACTACTGGAGTTGGAATTACCCCAGATAGGCAAAATTCTTAGTTAGGGTGTACAATGGGCCAAATGTGGCCTAAGTGCATAGAGATGCTTGGAAAACCGCGTCCCAGTTCTCGCTCTTTCAAGCCATCAGCCATCAAGTAGCTATTTGAATTTGCTTTAACAATGGCATTCACACATTTAGAAATATGTGATATATTAGAAAGTTACATAGTTGGTCAAAACATTCCCATCGTGCTCTCGAACATTACAATGCGTTATTTCCCGGACGAATCTTGCATAAACGAAGATATTTCTTGATCCTATACCGAAAGTTTAGGTCAAATAAAAAAGTGTTCGCTAAATCTGTTCCAAGAAAAGGATCTATACTTAATGAAGAAGCTGAAACGAATGTTATGGCATATTTCGAAGCGTTTCGGGGAAATTCTATAAGGGAGTGTAAGTGTGATCTTGGACAGTGTCTGGGAACTGTTCATAATATTTTAAAAAAGAATAAGTATGTACCGTATAAGTATAGACTTTCTCAAACTTTAATGGCAGGTGATCAAGAAAGACGTACAGAGTTTTGTCGATGGTTTGTTAATTGCGTTAGGCGCAGTTCGAACTTTTTGCGTTTAATTTTGTGGAGTGATGAAGCTAATTTTTCTAATTGTGGTATGTTCAATCGAAAACCCAGCATTACTGGAGTCGAGAAAATCTTATGCGTAACCATCCTCATAATCCCCAAAGACGTTTTAGTGTAAATGTATGGTGTGGCTTAATCGGGGGAAGAATAGTAGGGCCTGTATTTTACGAAGGTACTCTTGCAGGTGAACGGTACACAGAACTGTTGCAAAATACAATAGATGAGTTTTTAGATGATCTCAATGTAGCTGATCGCCCACAAGTTATTTTCCAGCAAGATGGTGCACAATTTTCAGGCTGTTGCTGGTTTATTAACAGAACTTTTTCAAGATCGCTGGATAGGTACACGTGGACCAATATTATGGCCACCACATTCGCCAGATCTCACACCCCTGGATTTTTATTTCTGGAGATTTTTAAAAAATGAAATTTATAAAAATCGCTGTGAAAATAGGAATGATCTTCAAGAAAGCATCAGCAATATCATAAACTACATCAACTGACGAAAGGCTGTTAGAATGGTGTACAAACGTGCTCAAAAATGCATAGAACAAGACGGAAATGTTTTCGAGCACATGATCTAAGTTTTTTTTTTGTTTTTACTCTTTTAGTTTAATACTAGCTTTCCCTTTACGTCCTTATAGTTGTTTTAAGTGTATTAATTATTAATTAAGCAAAGTGTATTAATTTTTCGACAACTAGCCAATATCTATATGATTTTCATCTAAATGCTTGTAGTTCGTTTATTTGTAAGTTTAGGGTATTTATGTATTAATAAATTTTGTTTAAAATTAAATTATCGTTTAAAATGTGCAAAAATATACAGGGTATTCCATTTAAAAAAATGTTGTTTTTTTTAATATCTCGAAAACGCGTAGTTCAATTGTTTTCAAAATTTTACCATCGTAATCGGAAGAAAACACGCTACTACTTCGGTAATTTAACCAACATGGTATCTTTAGTAGAAACAAAGTTGGCAATAGTGCCGACTTCAAGTTGAACACCCTGTATATAAAGTACAGGTAATTAATCGCATCATAGGTGATTATTTTTGAAGAAAATAGTCATTGTTTTGTATAGTACATTTTTTGTAAAGTAAAAATTAATAGCCGCCTTGTATAATTTGCAGTTGCAGTTATGTGGAAATTTCTTGTAAATAATTTGGATACTTTGGGCGATTAAAAAAACTACTATAAAGCTGGTTGGAATCTTGATGAAAATTGATTGACCACTGTTGCATATATCATTTAATTTTGAAGATATACGGACACCGCTAAGAATGCCTTATATTATATGCAATTTCACTACTTTCTTGTAGTGCCTCAAAAGAGTAATTTGCAACTAACCCTCTGTGTTATGTACTTTTAGAATTAGCCGCTTTATATGAATTAATTTCTTAATTTGTTTGCCGCTTCGTAGGAATTAATAACGTTATTTTAATTGCAGTCTTATTTTGGGTTACCATTTCGCTATTTTGTTTTGTCTTTCTAAGTTTGAGTTATGTCCACAGTTTCCTTTTTGTAGGCTCGAGGTTGCCGATTCTTGTTTTTCTCGCGGCTATTTTTTGAAACCATCGTTTGAAGAGTCCTGTCTTTCGTTCAACGTTAACAGCCTGTTGAAATTAAAGTATTTTCCTGCATATGGAAATCGCCGTTACATTGTGCCTACCTCGTTTTAAGCCATCCACCGGAATTCAAGGTAAAAACACCCAGTTTTTGTGTTGTGATAAAAAAACCTTTTTTTGCTCGCGTTAACTTGTAGACTTTAAATTTAACTTCGTGCAATAAAGAAAAGCGACCTTCAGTCGCCATATGTGGTGTTAGTGGTTTATTATAAAACTACCAGATTATATTCTGTGTTATTTTTGTGAACTTCAGCGTCGCTGGTGTTACGTAGCTGTATGAAAAACGTAAATCCCGTTGCACCAGTGGCGGCGAGTTTATTTCTGAACGTTCAAAAATTAAAATTATGTAATTCAAACTTATAGCGTTATCACTTGTCATTTTCTTGTATTGTTATTTTTAACCGTTTAATTATGTGTGTTTAAAATTTACTGCCTCTTATTGTGTCTTTTGTACTTGTTTGTGTAAGAATTTTGCAAGCTTTAAATATATAGGAGGAGGCACAATAAGGTAAGTTCCATTCCCGTGAGCTGTTGGCTTCTCGGTCTTCCACGAGGACCTACAATCAGCTGGATTTGGAAGGTGACGCCCACTTATTTTGACTCTCCCTGTACACAACTAAAAATTTTTTTTCCCATAAGCGAATTTCACGAACTCTCCCTACTCCTCTGAGCTAAGCTGTAGGCCGTTTTCCATCCATCTGGTTACGGGTCGTCGAAACAACTCGATTGGCCCGTAACATCTGCTAACAAATTAAGGTAGATTACGAGGACCTGTGGAACTCCAAAATTTACATGTTCACTATTCGATGGTTTTTCCAGTTATACAACCTTTTTCGGTACGGCATATAAGATATGGAATACAGTCTAAAACGACTGTCACCATTTTCTGTACATATAGTTTATTTGCAAAATATTAAACGTTTATCGAATTGAAAGCATAGATAAGAGGAACATTACAGTTACAAGTACTTTGTTAGTACTTTGTTAGGCGATAATTGTAACTAGACTAAGCCTATCTAACAATTTGTCTCTAATAATAATGGTTTGTTTCACAGTGTTATAGATACAAAGTGATTTTTTAAAAAGTCAATTGCAGTAGCCTAGGGATTGTCCCGTCTATATTAAGCTTTAGAATCTGACAATATGAAAATTGTAACAGCATAGCTGCCAATAATTAAATCTTGACCAAAAACCTGTAATTTACTTACTTTAATAAATTACAAATCAGTTGCAACTAAATACTTGTTCATTTTCACATTTTGTTGGGCCAAAATTTTTAACTACCTGAACTGTCACACAGTTTGACATACAGGTAAATGTCATTCAAAGCTCATTACAGCTGACTGCAGACGGAATAGCTTCTTTTCTAGGCTTGCTGCAATTGACTTTTTAAAAAATCACTTTGTATGTTCCCAGTGGAGCATTCCATGGATGTTGTGTTGCACTTCATTCACGTGTTTACTCTGCTTTTTGTTTTTTAGCACTTTTCATTTAAACTAGTTCGAACGGTTTCACTCTGTTCAACCGCCGCACTTGTAGCATTTCAACGTTTTGGTGCTGGCGGAGCCTTTGTTCGTGTTTCCTCGCAAATCGCTGGATTTCTTCAGCAACTGTAGCAATCACTAGATTCTTGTGGATGTCGTCATTCCGGGTATACCACGGGGCATTAACAATGCTTCGTAGTGCTTTGTTCTGGAATCTTTATATCATTAGTACATTGCTTTTCTTTGTGCATCTTTATAGTTGGACGCCATATGTCCAGACTGATTTTAGCACCTATTTATATAGTAACAGCTTATTATGTAATGATAGTTCAGAATGCCTTCCAATTAAGCAATACATTTTTCTAAATTTCAGGTTAAGTTCTTCTGTTCGTCTGTGTTGCTAATGTTTTGGGAGTTACGAAGAAATATATCAGTATTTGGGAAATTGTCGGGCGGTATCGTTTTTCAGTTCATTTTCATTAACTGCTCGTTATTAACTCTGAATTATTTATATCAGTTATGTTGAGCTTAAGTTTAGTTAATGGATAAAAAATACTAAACACCATTTTATATTTTAAAAGAATGAGTTAACGGTTTTTTTACATTTGAAACATGGTAGAAAAAAACCAGTCTGTGTAAGAAAGTTTGTGAAAGATCATTTTGATGTTTTGCTTATAACGAACATTTTTTGCTTAAACATGTTTGAGTAGATTCCAAGGAGATTTTTAATTTAGTAAGTGCCAAGTATATCTGCATAATGATCTACTATACAAGGATCGGTTATGGTGCGAAGGTGTGGTCATGTAAATTGGAGCTAAGTACTCGGTGACTAATCTGTACACACTTGAGGAAAGAATTAAAGTTTGATATCCAATGAGGCGGTCGTGGGTTAGATGTTAGCGCAGTAGACTTCTGTGCTGAAGGTTTGGGATTCAATTGCCAGTACCGGTACATCGGATTTTTAAGAGCCTTTTTCCTTCGCAGGATAATGGCAACCAGGAAGGTATTCTGCCTAATAAATCCTCTATGGAGTGGTCACGTTAAGCTGTCGGTTTCCTATGTCTGTGGCACTTTAGACGCGCAACATAGGCATAGGAGAGACGGTTACTACGTCTTGTAAGAGATCGGAATGTTTATTGGATTGTTATTTTGCTTGATTGTTCTGATGTTTTCAACTTTTATTATAGAATTCGCTTTATTTTCTTTTATTTGGGTATTCCTCTAACTGCCTTTGGGATGCTGTGTATTAATGTTTTGTATCTCTATGATTTGTATTTTAGTATGACATCCAAATTTTCGCTCTTAGATGGTGGTAATTGTATAAACTATCAAACAGATATTTTATTTCGTAATGGGTGCGTATTTGAATTGATAAATTGCCCACGAGGATGATTGAAAGAGAATTGTAACTAGTGGGATGTTAAAAATAATGTATACACCATTAACCATTTTCAAGTAATTGGCGATGTATTTTAAGGGATAGTATATCCATCATTTTCTGATAATGAGACGACATATGTGGAATTTTTCGGATTGTTGCTAATCATTTGTAAGTGAAATAGTTTTACAACGAGAAAAATATTCCACTTGTTTGTTTTTGTTTACTGCTATTTGTTATTGCACACCATTTGAATAGAATGTTTTGTATTTGTTGTGGCGCTTATTTGGCTACTTGTTTCACTAGTAGTAAATCCCACCTTAACAGTATTATATTGTTAACTATTTTGATCTAGGCCTAGGGGCAATGATAAGCAAAAGATTAGACATTGCAATATTCGGATCATGAATTATATGTGCTTTATAGATATGAAAAAGTCAGGCTGTCAGACGTGACAGATATTCTCGAACAACATAATGTACCACACGAAATAGTAGGAATAATTAAGCAACTAAATACCGATACAAAATCACAAATACTTGTAAGAAACTGACACGCGAAATAAACATACAAACTGGTGTAAAACAAGGAGACTCGCAAGGTTTCTCCTGTTTAACAGAGTAATGAACCGAATAATTGAAGAAACCAATAGAACAGGCCGAGGATACAGAATGGATACAGGGGAATTGAAATTAATATGCCGTGCCGACAACGCCGTCAAAATAGCGGAGGATGAAGACAACCTTCAGAGGCTTTCACGTTCGTTCCACCTAACAGGATTAAGATATACCACGGAAATATCTGCAGAAAAAAACAGAATCACTAGTAGTCGCAAAACAACCTATTCGATATACCATAAATTAGCAGTCAATGACAACATAGTTGAACAAGTGATCTCATTTAGATACCTGGGTACCAAAATAATAGCTAACTAAAATAGAATAGGAGAAGTTAAAAACTAAATCAATAAAGCTAGGAGAATTGTAGGATGTCTGAAGGATGTAATGGGATAATAAATACCTAAGACAAGACGTAAAATCCCGAATATAGAAAATATGCTTTCGACCGGTAATGACATGCGCCGCTGAAACAAGAGCCGAAACCGCTAAAACGAAATCCATGTTACGCACAACAGAAATTAAAATCTTTCGAAACATAATAGGACACCGACTGAGCGACAGAGTAGGAAATGAAGAAATAAGAACAGAATGTAATATAGTCAGATCAACAAGAAATAGAAGGGAATGGAATCAGCATGTGACTAGAATGCCACTACATATCGTAAGAACAGCAAGGGACGGTAAACCAAAAACACGACGACCACAGGGAAGACCGACTAAAAGATGGCAAGACTGCTGGACTTCAACGTTGAAAGATAATTAAGTTGGAACAAACAGGCCGAAGGTCTGTACTACTACGAAGATCATGATCATGAAAACAGTCAGAGTAGCCCCTTAAAGAATATATTTAAGTAAAGAAGAAATTTCCGAAACAACGAAAGTTTTATGGTAGTGACGCACAAGTACTAACAAGAATATTTCAAGTAAATTAGAAACCTGTGACATTCAGAGAAATAAAAGGGGTTACCAAATTAGTTAAAATAAGAAGTGTCGAGATCAGAAGAAGATTGAAAATAGAGGGAATAATAACAAAAACACAAACACAACAGCTAAGATGGTTTAGACGAGAATGAATGAAAGCAAACATACGAAACTTATCAAGGAGTTGACAATATACGGCAAGCCTTCTCAAACTTTTATAGGCCAAGATCTACTTTCAGAACGGTAATTTTTCGGGATTCACTCGCTTGTAATACATATTTAACAATGAAAGAAGGGTGAATAAAATTACCCTTTGCTACTGTTAAATTTTTAATGACTACACTTAATTATTATATAAGTTTATAAATCAGATATGTAATGAGGTGTATACGAAGAATGGGCGTATTTTCTACTCTTGATGATGACGTTGTTAAAGCCCATTGTGATATATTATTTTCATTTAAGAAGTTAAAAAAAGAGCACTTAAAGCTGTGGTAGAAATAGCTGGATCTTTCTTCTTCTTCTTCTCAGATCAGATCAGATTGTATTCCTGCCATCGTTACTATGTCGTCCTCCCATCTATGGGCGGTCGTCCAGGGTTTCTTTTGCTAATTCGTGGCCTCCAGTTTATGATTCTGTTTGTCCATCTACTTTCTGCTTTTATTATGTGACCGGCCCAGTTCCGTTTTTCTCTGGGTATTGTTTCTGCTGTATATCTTACTCCCGTTTTTTCTCTTATTAATTTACGCCGTTTAACTGAATTGACTTTAAATTGTTCATCCGGTGACTCTCGATGAGTAAAACTCTCCTAATGAACATGTAAACTACTCTCATATTTTAGTTTTTAACGCGACCCACTCAAATTCTGCTCGCGACTCACCAGCAGGTCGCGATCCACACGTTGGGAAGCCCTGGCACATAGAGGCAAAGAAAAACCTAGAACTTCATGAATTGTTGCAATCGGCTAAACACTAGAGAAAATAGGGTTCAACTATTCCCAGGCAAAAGGATCAATAATGGATAGAAAAGCACCGAGAAACATAATCACCTCGACGCCTATGGTAAATGATATTTCCGCTCAAGTAAAGCAATGATTATTATGTATTATAATATCATATGTTTGTAGATTTTTACGTCATATATGCGTATGTGGCTAGTTCTAATTATGAGAAACCGCTGTATACATACTTTCATAAATGTTAAACTCATTGATTAATATCTTGTGGTGGCGATGTTTATTTTCGGGTATTTGGTTTTAGAAAGAACGTTTGATGCCAACTGGATACACAATAATCCAGGCACATACAGTAAATTGAATTTTCGTATTCTCATCGTAAACGGTAGCGTTCCGATAAAATACAAATTCATACGAATAATAATCCCTAAAAGGCTAGATTTCGATAAATCCTGAATTGGATTTTCTTGCCATTTAAAATTTGCTTTGCCCTGACTTGACACGTATTTTCTTCAAAATTTCGAAATATGTAATAAAAATGTTTCAATAAAGCTTATTTCTAAAGCACTGTTTCTTTTCAGGCTTTTTCTATTTACTGTATTCTTCCTCCTTTTGAGTTATTTAATTGCAACTTTAGCTGTAATTGTGGTTGCCTCTATACCGTTGAAAAATAAATAATAAATTATAATTTATTATAAAAGTTTGAAAGTTCTAGCCCAAAATAACTTTGTGTAATATAATATAAATATTGTAAAAAAACTTCAAAGCAAGTATGAAATTGCTTGATATCAATTCAAATTATTACCAGAACAGCGAGTTCAAACCAGAGATATAAGTAGAACTAATGTCTTGCAGGAACGCAATTGACAAGCGTTTTAAAAAATAAACGATATACAAGCTTATGACGTACACGTTCGTGTCTTGTTCAATGGCCGAGTTTTTACCGTGCTACTGGTAGCATTTTTACTATCTTGTAAGCGCTACTGGGTGCGCTACCCGTCTGGGAAATGTAAAGCAGATTCGTGCATTTCGTTAACTACAGGGTTATAGCTACCTGAATTGATTCGAATAAGTGAAGTTAATAATGTTACAAACGATATTGCATTGCTACAACTTCAAAACCGTTGCCTATGAGAACAACTCAAAAAGAAAACATATCATAAACCACAAAACTATTAGTTACGCTTGCTGAACTAGTATACATTAGACCTCGCTTATAATGCACTTCAGGGGACAGTCAATTTTAGTCCAGTATAACCGAGAGTCCATCTGATCCGAATTCAATTTTTTTTAAAATTGAAAATAAATTTACTTGTTAGTTGCAAAATAACACATTTCTTAAAAGTTCAACAATTCAAACAAATACCGTAATATAAGATTACTTTACAAAAATCCGTAATCCGTAACAAGTATTCTGTTTTCAAAAAAAGTTCCTTACAATTTTTTTTCATATGTGTTAATGAAAGAGTTATTTAACCGAGTTTCCAACAGAAATGAGAATTTAAATATTCAGTAAAATTAGATTATTATAAAAAGTACATAATATGAGACAAATAAATATGCTGAAGCATTCCAGTTTTTGAGACATTCTTGTTCAATAATTGTTTGCGATATTTCTTGTTGGATACAGATACTACAATATTTGCTTTTTATGCCAGCATATATAGCTTACTTTTTGGTTTGAGTTAAGCTCCAGCCACAACTACGCAGATTATAGGTACTGCATTCTGTAATCTCTCCAGCTTCTATTGCTAGTCTTTTTCTTTCTTTTCACCTTCGATCATTTCACCCTATGTTAATGCGTTAATGTTAGTATGAACAGTTTCTTGATGTTTAAAGAACGTCCTGATATGGACGGAATACTCAGAGCCGAAGATATTTCTTCCAGATATGCATAACTTCCTCCATTTGAAATAGCCCCTGTTAAACATAACAATGTCGACTAGTTTCCATAGTGAAAGACGTTAATTTTTATTGCAATTTTGTAATTAATAATATTATTGAATATATTTCTGACATGGTAGTAGTAAAAAAACTGTAAAAACTAAAAACATAGTTTCTTATGGGGCCAGTACAGTATTTATAAGATGGTAATATCCAGATTTTTGTAAAATTTTCAGTTTTTAAAATGTATAAGCAATTTTCATAACTACTGCTATTTAAAACCTTGGACTGCATATAACTAATGTTCTGAATATGTACTTTATGTTGGTATAACCAGTCGTAAATAATTTTAGCATAACTGAAAATGGAGTACTTCTGAATGAAGTTTTGAATTTTGTTGATGTATAGCTAGGTGATTCTGTAATATAACATAAAACAATAAAATGTACAATTACTCCAAATTGCTACTGTTGTGACATCTAACTGATTATCGTCAGAATCTTTGGTAGCGAAAGTTCTACTCTATTGCAATTTTACATTTCGTTGCAAAAATGCTTCGAAAGTCTATTCTTTTTTTACTAATAATGTCCACAACAGAAGAGATGCATCCAAAACCCTCATGTTTGAAAGACTGTAACGATTTAACACGTTAACCGCCGCAATGCATTAATTTTTTTTTTGTCTGTGGGCCACCATACTAAAAATCTTTTATTTGTATTTAGAAACCTATACAAACATATAAATGCATACCTTTATTTAAAAATCTATAAAAAAGTCTATATATTGATTATTTTGATTATGAAGCAAAGGTGACTCATGCGGCGCGTTAGACAAAAAAATATACCACTAGGCCGCATGAAGCATGCGGGATTCATAAGATAACCTATAAAACGTCAACGTATTTTTGACGTTTCTATCGTATTCCTGGTGATTTCGCTCGTGTTTATGTTAGTTTTGGTGTGTCTAAGTTTGTAGTTTGTTGTAAAAGTCAGTCAACACGTTTTATATAATATATTTATGTTCTAAAATAGAATTGTTATAGCTAAATGAGTTCTTACGAGCAAGAACAACGGAGATTGCAAAAACTTATGCAAGAGGCACTTTCGGAGGAGGAAGATGATCCTTTTGCTTATTCTTCAGATGATTATGAGCTTAGCGAGCCTGAGTATTCATCGTCTGATACTGATAAACCACTACTTAAAAAGAAAAAAATCCTACCACGTCGTGCGCGCCTTGTTTCTGATACTCAACCCTCCACGTCAGCTGGTGTTCATATTTCCGCAGAAAATGATAAGCTTAGTGAGCAGGAATATTCATCGTCCGCCAGTGATCAACCTCTATCAAAAAAAAAGAAGGTCTTACCATGTAGTTCGCGCCCTGCTGCTGCTCGCTCTTCCACGTTAGATGACCCCGTTTTACAGACAATAGAGGCTGTTGTAAGTACTTTCTGTATTGACAGTTCCGAAGAAGAAGAGGAACGCCTAGTTCCAGCCCTACATTGGCATGATGTTACAGGAGAACATCTAAAAACTTTTCAGTATAACGTTGGCGAGTCAGGTGTGTCTACTGATTTATTTGATGACATAGACAAACCTCCCATTTATTTCTTCAAGTTGTTTCTGAATGACGATCTATTGAATATAATGGTAACTGAAACAAACCGCTATGCAGTTCAGAAAAAGAACTCCACCCTATTACACAAAGCAAGAATCAACAAATGGAGAGACTCGAATTCGCAAGAAATTGCTGTTTTTATAGGATTACAAATTTGGATGGGATTGGTTCGTTTACCTAGACTTAGTGATTACTGGTCGAAAAAAGGGT
>JABXWE010104259.1:0-13260 GCA_014611495.1 Limonius californicus | reverse complement strand
TAATTGATATTTGTAGATTGTCTTTTGTTTCTGAGTTATAGCGATAGCGAAATTTTTTTTAAATGGATACTCTATTTTTTATGGCGGATTTGGAAACAGCGTGAAATTCTAAAACCAAATATGCTAAAAAGTATGATACTGCATTAAAAAGTTTTCGAGATAAACTGACCATTGGGAACTGCCATTATTTGCGGCTAGTTCTCTTGTATTTCTATGAGGATTTTCTTGTAGAGACAATAAAATGTCTAGCTCAGTACCTTCATTGGTTTTTGGACGACCACCCCTACTTTCCTTCACATATCCGAGTTCAGAAAACTTTCTCTCTATTTTGGAAACTGTCGCTCTTGTGATAGGTTCTTTATCAGGATACGATTGAATACGTCACAAATCGCTTGTTGTGTTCTAGCAAAGAGCAGTATATTGTAAAGAGACGCAATGCAATGTATTTAATAGTATCAACGTAATTTGGGTTGCATACCTGTATTTGTTTGCAAAATTGCACATTTAAGTTTAAACCACCTCGAGGGGTCAATTAAACTAAGGAATTTTACCTGAACTCCTGAGAATCCCTAAGTAAACAAGTCGTTAACCTTCATAAGATTTTACAGTGTTGCAGCAAAGAGTAGTATATTTATACAATATACTGCTCTTTGGTTGCAGCAAGTTCTTGCTCAACCCTTTAAACCAAATTGTTTAGCTTTCTACTATACCTATTTCAAGTTGCATTTAGGGCGAGTGATTATTGCTTGTTATTCGGGACCTGTTAATCTTTTACATGAAGATGAAACACTAGTATTTCTAATTATGTAAATAGTCATTCCTCAAGTTTATAATTTTGAAGGTAGCGAACTATTTAAGTAGAAACAGCTTTTCTTTGAAACTGACACAATCAAGAGTTACTTGTTTCATTGTGAACTGTCAAGAAGTTTAAGTCATTAATCTGCAACAATCATTAAGAGCTTGGAATATATGCTCCAAAAAATTGCAAAATATGCATTTATGCACTAAAATATACAAAACGAAAACATATTTTTAATTTTTTTCTTTTATTTCACACTACCTAACTGACATTTAATTAGGAATAACAAATATAAATAAGTATAATATAATAAATACACACTTTTATATTTCTTGTTTTATTCTACAATAATTGATATCTAATTAAATTACAAAAACAAAATATATGAGGACAATAATACAAACATTATTAACATAAAAGATATTATAAACGAGCAAACTTAGTTTCTACAATACGTTTCTAAACTGGAACTTACAAAATACTTTTCTAGATTATCAATTGTTAAACATTGTGTCCGATCACTTAATAAATGTATGTAATTTGAAAACGAGCGTTCAACTTCGCCAGAAAGAAGATTTCACCTACCTACCTGAATATAAAACAAAAAAATTTAAAGAAAAATACTTAAGTTATTTTGCATATGCATCTAGTAAAAACTTGGCTAAACATGTATTTATGCGCTAAAAAACACAAAAAAATGCTTTAAAACCATGAAATTTGTGTAGAAGCAAAATCTTAAGAAAATTTCAAGTAGGTACTTGAAAACACAAATTAAGAAAATTTAAAACGAGATACCCTTAATTATGCACATTAAGGTTTTGCATATGCATTTAAAAAAACCTTAGCTAAATATGTATTTATGCGCTAAAAAAACACAAAAAATGCTTTAAAACCATGAAATTGGTATAGAAGCAAAATCTTAAGAAAATTTCAACTAGGTACTTGAAAACACAAATTAAGAAAATTTAAAACAAGATACCCTTAAATATGCAAATTAAGATTTTGCAGATGCATTTTAAAAAACCTTGGCCAAATATGTATTTATGCGTTAAAAAACACAAAAAAATGTTTTAAAACCATGAAATTTGCGCAGAAGCAAAATCTTAAGAAAATTTCAACTGGGTAACTTGTAAACACAAATTAAGAAAATTTAAAACAAGATACCCTTAAATATGCAAATTAAGATTTTGCATATGCATTTTAAAAAACCTTGGCCAAATATGTATTTATGCGTTAAAAAACACAAAAAAATGTTTTAAAACCATGAAATTTGCGCAGAAGCAAAATCTTAAGAAAATTTCAACTGGGTAACTTGTAAACACAAATTAAGAAAATTTAAAACAAGATACCCTTAAATATGCAAATTAAGATTTTGCATATGCATTTTAAAAAACCTTGGCCAAATATGTATTTATGCGTTAAAAAACACAAAAAAATGTTTTAAAACCATGAAATTTGCGTAGAAGCAAAATCTTAAGAAAATTTCAAGTGGGTAACTTGAAAACACAAATTAAGAAAATTTAAAACAAGATACCCTTAAATATGCAAATTAAGGTTTTGCATATGCATTTTAAAAAACCTTGGCCAAATATGTATTTATGCGCTAAAAAACACAAAAAAATGTTTTAAAACCATGAAATTTGTGTAGAAGCAAAATCTTAAGAAAATTTCAACTAGGTACTTGAAAACACAAATTAAGAAAATTTAAAACAAGATACCCTTAAATATGCAAATTAAGGTTTTGCATATGCATTTTAAAAAACCTTGGCCAAATATGCCTTACTATTATTGCGCTAAAAAACACAAAAAAATGTTTTAAAACCATGAAATTTGCGTAGAAGCAAAAGCTTAAGAAAATTTCAACTAGGTACTTGAAACCACAAATTAAGAAAATTTAAAACAAGATACCCTTAAATATGCAAATTAAGGTTTTGCATATACATTTTAAAAAACCTTGGCCAAATATGTATTTATGCGCTAAAAAACACAAAAAAATGTTTTAAAACCATGAAATTTACGTAGAAGCAAAAGCTTAAGAAAATTTCAACTAGGTACTTGAAACAACAAATTAAGAAAATTTAAAACAAGATACCCTTAAATATGCAAATTAAGGTTTTGCATATGCATTTTAAAAAACCTTGGCCAAATATGTATTTATGCGCTAAAAAACACAAAAAAATGTTTTAAAACCATGAAATTTGCGTAGAAGCAAAAGCTTAAGAAAATTTCAACTAGGTACTTGAAACCACAAATTAAGAAAATTTAAAACAAGATACCCTTAAATATGCAAATTAAGGTTTTGCATATACATTTTAAAAAACCTTGGCCAAATATGTATTTATGCGCTAAAAAACACAAAAAAATGTTTTAAAACCATGAAATTTACGTAGAAGCAAAAGCTTAAGAAAATTTCAACTAGGTACTTGAAACAACAAATTAAGAAAATTTAAAACAAGATACCCTTAAATATGCAAATTAAGGTTTTGCATATGCATTTTAAAAAACCTTGGCCAAATATGTATTTATGCGCTAAAAAACACAAAAAAATGTTTTAAAACCATGAAATTTGCGTAGAAGCAAAAGCTTAAGAAAATTTCAACTAGGTACTTGAAACCACAAATTAAGAAAATTTAAAACAAGATACCCTTAAATATGCAAATTAAGGTTTTGCATATACATTTTAAAAAACCTTGGCCAAATATGTATTTATGCGCTAAAAAACACAAAAAAATGTTTTAAAACCATGAAATTTACGTAGAAGCAAAAGCTTAAGAAAATTTCAACTAGGTACTTGAAACAACAAATTAAGAAAATTTAAAACAAGATACCCTTAAATATGCAAATTAAGGTTTTGCATATGCATTTTAAAAAACCTTGGCCAAATATGTATTTATGCGCTAAAAAAACACAAAAAAATGCTTTAAAGCCATGAAATTTGCGTAGAAGCAAAATCTCAATTTCAACTAGGTACTTGAAAACAGTGTAAAGTTCATCCGATAAGCTGCTTCAAGAAACTACATCGTTAGTGAATCACCTTTCATCCGTCTGCGAAATAATGTGTTTCCGTAAATACTAATACAAAGAAAAGTGTTTAGGGAAAACACAATATTCCAGTTTCTTAATATGATTTCCAGTCATTATACACGAAAATGTAATCGCAAGATAACTAACCTTATGAATAAAAATTAAGCAATTGCTTTCTCTTAAAATTCGCTAGCAAATACTTAATTTCTAATGAATAAAGTAGCAAGCAATTGCTTGAATTTGTAGCAATTGCTATACACCCAAGGAAATGCTTAAAGTAAAAGGTTTTGCCTAAAAAAAGGTGCCCGGACACTTCGCCCACCGACCACTTCGCCCACCCGTCTTTTAGTACCATATTGCCCAACCGGATGTCCAGTTCGCCCAATTTTTGATATGTACCACATCGCCCAACACGACCACTTCGCCCAACTTTTCACGAGGGACACAACGCCCAACAGGACCACTTCGCCCAACTCTTCGCTGGGGACACAACGCCCACCTCGACCATTTCGCCCAACTTTCGTATAGACCCACAACGCCCAAAATAGGACCACATCGCCGAAAATACGTTCGTTAGAACTCGGTTAATGTACACATGCGTGGCCGGACAATTCGTCCGCCGACCACTTCGCCCACCTGTCTTTTTGTACCATATTGCCCAACTTTTCACGAGGGACACAACGCCCAACAGGACCACTTCGCCCACTTCTTCGCTAGGGACGCAACGCCCACCTCGACCACTTCGCCCAACTTTCGTATAGACCCACAACGCCCAAAGTAGGACCACAACGCCGAAAATCCGTTCGTTGTAGAACTCGGTTAATGCACACATAAAATATTTAAATAATATAGTAGCAAAGTTGTGTCACCACAACGCCAAAAGTATATTCGTGCGAACTCTAAAAGTCTTGATTTATTTGTAAAAGAAAGAATAATATTTTATATGGCCACAATGAAATGGTTCAAAGCGGAACCGGAAACAAAATTTAGAAATGTTTTTCCGCGCATTTCTTCCTTAAGAATGTTTTGAAATGTTTAGATAGCAAACCAATAATCGTTCCCGAAATTTTCAACCTCAATGTGGAGTACTAGGCAATTTTTCAAAGTTAACAACTTTTAAGCCATTTTTTACAGAATACGTGCACGTATCAGTAAAAGATTCAGGTTATATCGTAGCTCAAAGTCGTCCAAATCTTTCGATGAAAAAATAATTTCAAAACTTTAAAATACCAAAACGTGACGCTTTCTAAATTTTCAAATGCTTTGTTCTCGAGTTAATAGCACTTTTATCGATTAGGTACCATTAAAAGTATAAATGTCTTAGATATTTTGACAATTAGACAAAACAAGTCAGATATTCGTTCTACTTAAGTCACTTTTAGTACCTAATTGTTGTGTAGTGTAGTAGTTACAAAGAGTGCGTATTAATGGATGTATAAGAAAAACTTAAGCAAATTGTATTAAAAATAAAAATGAATATTTTATTTAAAATATTTACAAACAGTGCGTAGGTATATATACAGGGTGTCCGGTTACTACACCGAAAACTCTCGACTGCAGTTTCGACGGACTAAATAGAGACGATCTATCGAAAAAAAGGCGAAAAAAAAAGTTTTTACTTTTCGAGTTATAAGGCTTCAAAGTCGATGGAAAAAAATGGTTATTTCTTTACTGTGTCCAAATGAGTCAACGAATCTTCTTCAAACTTGGTATGATATTGGATGCCATTAGGGTGGTCCTTATTGTAAAATATCGTCAAAATTTACAAATCGTATCACAAGTTGTCATGAATATGCTACTCTTGGAAAGCTCAGAACTTTTTGTACGGGCAACATTTTACAAATTTGATGCGTACTTATACAAGCAACCTTAGTTTGTAACAAAATTGACCTCTTGCAACTTTTTCGTAAACTTGACTATTTTCGAGAAAATCGAGATTCTTTAAAGCACTCAATTCCACGTTGTTTACGTTACTGATGCAAAACATCCGAGGTGGCGAAGAAACACGGCACATTTTTGTTGAAACAAATGAAACTAGTCTGTTATTCTGACGTTTAATTTTGTATTACCGGTTTTGTGTGATATTTCTAAATCAGTTTCTGGTGTCGTTTTCGTTCTCTTCTTATTGTATTTAATTTTTTTTATTTTAATATGGAGTATTCCTTCCGTGAATTGGCAGATATGCATTTAAAATTATGATATCAAATGATAATACTGCAGACTTGGGAATATACTTTTATAAAATTATAAAAGTATCTGAACATAAGATAAGATACATTGGCGAAACAAGTATGTTTTTTAAGATAAGATACCGATTTAAAAAAGTATTTAGATAAGATACAACATACTTATTAAAAGTATCTGAGATGCTTTTTAAGATACTTTTTACTTTCCCGTACCATAGGTATAGGGAAGTCTTGGAATCATGAAAATTTTGGAAATCGAGATTTTCACGGAAATATCCGTTTTGGGTCTCTAGGAACCCAAAAAAGTGGTTTTGAAAATTTTGTGTTTAACGCCCTATTACTCAAAAATAGATGAATCGACCCAAATGAATTTTGTTTTTGAATTTGGACCTGAAGGGTAGAATAACGTGACATAAAAAGTTTTTAAATAAATTATAAAGGGCCTTAATTACGAATCTTCAAAATTTCTAAAATATTCAAAAAATTATTTCTCAAAAACTGTCCACAGGAATTTGTTAAAACTTCATATACAAATAAACCTCGAAAGGAACTTTCGTTTTTGTTTACGAACATCGCTGTAATTTGGCTGTGACGCCCTCTATGAAGCCATTTCGTACTAAGCACAACAGCTTCGGGCTTCCAAAATTTTGATAATTCGTAATTAAGGCCCTTTATGATTTTGCAAAAAACTTTTTCCATCCATGTAAACTATTTCAAAAACAAAATTCATTGTGATCGATTCATGTACTTTTGAGTAATAGGGCGTTAAACACAGAATTTTCAAAAAATCATAGCGCCCTTACTTTTGACACTAGGGAGGTTGGGAAACCACTAGTCGATTTGTATTATGACCCTCTACCTTAATCCGTAATAACAAATACAAACTTTTAATTACGAAAAAAGTGCTACCAAAAAAAATTTTTAACTTCTGCTTCCGGTTTTTTTGAAAAGCTTCTTTTTTCGATGAATTTGTGATACACCCCCGCGTTCCAAAGCGCATCAAAATCGGACCAATACTCTCGGCTGTAGAAGCGTTACAGACAGACAGAACCACCCACCACCCACCCACATACAGACAGACATTTTTTAAAAACCACTTCTTTCGGTTCCTAGAGACCCAAAACGGATATTTCGTGAAAATCTCGACTTCCAAAATTTTCATGATTCCAAGACTTCCCTATACCTATGGTATGGGAAAGTAAAAAGAGTTTGAACAATACACAGATGAAAAATATGGAACTTCTGCATTCAATCACACAGTTGCACAAATACATTGAACAAAACTGGGCGTTTAGTTACGTAAACAATAAACATTGATATAACAATTCTAAGAAGTGGGCTCGGCTAAAATTTACCTATCTGAAAATTCGTCAGAAACGACCCTTGCTCAGCGTATTGAGCGAGGATTAAAGCTTAAGCAAAATGACTAATGGGTAAATACTAAATAGGTAGTTCTCTAAAATCTAAATACCCGGAATTTTACAACTACAACGTCATAAAAGACCCTTGCTCAACATAACGAGAGGATTAAAGCTGCATATGAGTAATATTAATATTTTCAGAAAGTTTTAATTTGGCTTGCTAGAACAATACTGAAAGTATCTTAAAAAGCATCTTTTGAAATAAGATAAGATACTTAAAAAAAAATATCGAAGATAAGATACCGATACTATGTATAAAAAAGTATCTTATATAATGCAAGATACTGCAAAAAGTATCTCGATACTTTAAGATAAAATACTACCTATGATACTACCAAAGTCTGGAAAATAGTAATTTAAGATGTAACTGAAATACTTTTTAAAAAACATTTATTTGATATACTGGAAGGCTCTGTTTGCAGTAAATAAAATCTCCACAATATTCCCTGGCATTTTAATTTTTTTAAATTAATAATAAAATATCCCTTAAAATATAAAAAAAATAAAAACAAAGCATTCTTTAAAATAAGAGCTTACCTTGCACTTTTATTCGTAAAAATGCCCCTTAAAGTTTCGCTGCTCGAAACAGCCGAATTTTTCAAAGTTAACGCCTTCATTTTTTCGACATCAGCAGCGTGGCTATGGTCATCGCTAATTTTAATGAAGACGTTATCGTTGCACGAGGCTCTGGCTGGACAATCCTTTTCCACGCATATCAAATATTTCACATCACTCTTCGTACTTTTTATTTTATAAAAGAATCCTTGGTTCGCCACACACATATAGTATGTCGAGCCACTTCTATAACCTGGCACTGTTTGTATATCCATGACGATAATAGATGATGATAATAATTATGATAGATGATGATCAAAAATGTAGGAACAAAAACCGCAAATATAAATAGATAAACCAAGAGAGATACCACGCACTAAACGATTGTGAACAATTAGGGAAATTAAACAAGGGTCTGATATTTATAGGTAGATGGTAAAGTACTGCTTAAAGGGTGGGGATATTATTTGCTACTATTGCTGAAAAATTATGTTAAATAAGAAGCGTTTCCATTTTCATAAACGATCTTAAAATTCCTGAAATTTTGTAATGTTTTGATCAATAAACAAAAATGTAAAAAAATCATAGAAATATTTAAATTTAATATGCAAAAACCATTTTTTATTGTGATTAATCCGCTACTCTTATAAGAACCAATCAAAATTAAGATTATTGCATCTGTCAACCAATCGGATGACTTTTATATAGATAAAATACGTAGACGACACTGATCTAAAGAACAATTTTTAACTGATTTTTGAAACAGATTATGAAAATAGACACTACAAAATGACAATGATTCCATTAATACTCAATAAAAATGCAGAATTTCGTACCATGCAAAGAACAAAATTGTAAAAAAAAGTATGCAATTTTCCATTAGTACTACACGGACTAACAGATATCTTATAGGAGTTTTTGAGATTTAGTCAGAATATTTTTAATATTTTTTGATGTATTGTCGTTTATCGATTGCTATTAGAAAATGCTTCGCAATAATTAATTCAATTAATGCTCAATCGAAGTGCTGGGATTTATACTTTTACTGGAAAGGAAACATAAATGCATACATTATCGTAAAAGAATCTTTTGCAATGAATGCGACGATTATTATTATTACTATTATTTATTACTGTTATTTTAAAACTTGCATTATTTACAATTATGTTTCCTTAAACTTTGTTAATAATTACTCATGATTCATCTGAAGAAAAAGTTAAAACTTCGTAATAAAAAAGGGTAGATTTATTTCTAATTAATGATTCGCAACCCCAAAAGAAACGTAAATAATATTGTTGAAATAGAAAGGACCAAGGAAAATCAGTTAATAGTAATTTACGATATAAGTAACGTTATCAGGCATTTTACATTACGAGAGAATTGTTTGAAAAAACGAGCGACGCAGGAGCGAGTTTTTTTAAATTCTCGAGTAATGTAGAACGCCGATAACGTTACGTGTATCGTAACACGTTTTATTTTATCCTATAAATTACTAAAACTCTTCAAAAAAAGGAAATGACATTGTTCATAACAGTGAAACATAAATCTAGGGTACCTGAATTGGTATCCAAGTGATTTGTTTACATTGTTGTTTGAGAAAAAAAGTCGTGTCGAATCCACATTATTTTGTACTTCGTTTTGTTAAGATTTTCTTTACAACACTAGTGCTGTTAAATGCATCTTTACGCAACTCGTCGGTAAGGAGTAATTAGCATAGTAACATTATAGGATAAAATAAAGAAATTTACTTTATATGTATATGTTACGGACAAAGACGATAATCCGGCCAATGACGTTATTGGCCGGTCAATGACGTTAATGCCCAGCCATGTTGGACATTATCCATTATGACCGGCCACTAACGTTAATGTCCATGTAATTTGGGCAATGTTGATAATTCACAATACGAGCGTACTGTTAACATCGTCGTCCGGGCGATGTCGTCTTTGCCCGTTAGACAGCGGCCAGTGATGATAAAATAGCTGGGTTATGGTAGAGGTACCCACGTTATGTTTGTGTTTTGTGGAGCACATATTGCACATACTGGAGAACCTCAGCGATTCCGCAAAAAATAAAGAAATTTCCCTTAGAGAAGTTGCAGCTCAAAATAGTATTTTAGGGGGACAGGGGTACAAGCGTTGTCACTGCAAGGGCGCATGTAAAAACAAAAAGTGTGCATGTGGCGCAAACAAGAAAATTTGTAATTCGAAGGGCCACGGATCACTCTCATGCCACAACAAGAATGATTAATCTAGAGTTCTTTCAATATTATTTGAAAAAGTAATATTCTTTTTTTAATTTTTTTTAGTTACTTACGTTACCAAGTAATATTTAATAAGTGTGAATAATATCGTTTCACCTTGCACCTACCTCGACGGTGCACATTTGATAAATAGAAATAATAAAAGAAATCATATTGTATAGTTTTAATAATAATCATGTTACCTATATCAACATTCTCCAGCTATTTTTGGCAATTATCGTTAATGACCGGGCAAGGAGGTTAACATGAACATAAAATGAAAATATTGACAACATTGCACGCCCGCAACGGGCTATAACGTCAATGCCCGGCCATTAGCGATATTGGCCAGGAAAAATGGACATTCACGTCATTGTCCGGCCATTATCGTCACTGTCCAATTACCGTCTTTGACCGCAACATATATAAAGTTTTCCTGGAATCAAAATTAATCTCAAATAATTGTAAAGTCACGTTATAAAGTAGAAGCAAAAGTAAATAAAATCCAATAAAGGGATTTTTAATTTTTATTATGGTAACCTTCTATTTTCTAAACACTATAAGTATATAAAATTATTCTATCAGTTTTCCTTTGAAATTCAGAACTCAAGTAAACGTTTTTACCTCAACATAATAGCTTCGGGCTAAAGTATTATGGCTTGACTCACGCTAATCCCTTTGAATCTTAGCAGCAATGTGCTCATTAGCACAACAATCCGACATTCTGTGTGTTACCTAGTTTCGTTGGATTTTGGTAAAATAGTTTACAATTTTTTAAAGCTAAATACCAATTACCTCAAAACAACGCAACTCTACAACAAGATCGACATGTATATATAGTAACAGCATTTAAATACACCGCGGTAAAAGAAGAACAATATTTTAAAAGTTACATTTACGTTCCTATTTAATATTTTCCTTTTTTATAAAAGCTCCTTTCTAATTTCAAATTTGACATTTTTGCTCTTTTAGCGCGGCGAAGAAGGGTCTAATGGTGTTGTAAAATTGATATTTTTCCAAATGCAGTTACAAAGAAGTTATAGGTATTTCAAATTGGTCAATTTATAGCGTTCCACCGACCTACTAAAAGGACGCCTTAACTGCCGCCATTCCCTAAAAAAAAATGGTCAGAGTCACTTACCATTCGCGCCACTATCGATAGAAAAGAATATTTTAAAAAATCGTGCGTGCAGATTTCGAAAAATAAATTTTAGAAAATTTAGAAAGCGTCACGTTTTGGTATTTTAAAGTTTTGAAATTATTTTTTCATCGAAAGATTTGGACGACTTTGAGTTACGATATAACCTGAATCTTTTACTGATATGTGCACGTATTCTGTAAAAAATGGCTTAAAAGTTGTTAACTTTGAAAAATTGCCTAGTACTCCACATTGAGGTTGAAAATTTCGGGAAAACGTAAACGATTATTGGTTTGCTATCTAAACATTTCAAAACATTCTTAAGGAAGAAATGCGCGGAAAAACATTTCTAAATTTTGTTTCCGGTTCCGCTTTGAACCATTTCATTGTGGCCATATAAAATATTATTCTTTCTTTTACAAATAATTCAAGACTTTTAGAGTTCGCACGAATATACTTTTGGCGTTGTGGTGACACAACTTTGCTACTATATTATTTAAATATTTTATGTGTGCATTAACCGAGTATTTTGGGCGTTGTGGGTCTATACGAAAGTTGGGCGAAGTGGTCGAGGTGGGCGTTACGTCCCTAGCGAAGAAGTGGGCGAAGTGGTCCTGTTGGGCGTTGTGTCCCTCGTGAAAAGTTGGGCAATATGGTACAAAAAGACAGGTGGGCGAAGTGGTCGGCGGACGAATTGTCCGGCCACGCATGTGTACATTAACCGAGTTCTAACGAACGTATTTTCGGCGATATGGTCCTATTTTGGGCGTTGTGGGTCTATACGAAAGTTGGGCGAAGTGGTCGAGGTGGGCGTTGTGTCCCTAGCGAAGAGTTGGGCGAAGTGGTCCTGTTGGGCGTTGTGTCCCTCGTGAAAAGTTGGGCGAAGTGGTCGTGTTGGGCGATGTGGTACATATCAAAAATTGGGCGAACTGGACATCCGGTTGGGCAATATGGTACTAAAAGAGGGGTGGGCGAAGTGGTCGGTGGGCGAAGTGGTATGGACTCTAAAAAAATAGTATTTGCTTAAAATTGATTGAGTAAAAGTAGCATTGCTTTTGCTACCTATGTAATTGCTTATAAATGTTTAAGATTACTCGACCCCAGCCTAACATTTGTTAAAGCAGTTGTAATTTGGTATTTGTCGCGTTCTCATACTTACTGTAAAATGGCACAGTTCCTAAATGTTCGTAAAGAAACAGTATATAAAACACGTAAAGAATGCATAGACGACGATTATAAAAAATTGTATCGATTTAATCGAGAGAACGTTGAGTGGCTTGCAAACTATTTCCTCGAAGATAGTGGTGAAAAACGTGGTGGTGCACTGTAATCTATAGAAAAAATTAAAATGTTTCTTCGTTGTGTGTCCGATTCAAGTTTCCAGAATGCAGTTGATGAAGAAATTGGTATTCACCAAACCACTGTTTCTAAAGTTTATGCATCGATTATGGTTAAAATTTTAAATAAGGCAAATGTATGGATACATTTTCCTACAACTGCCGCCGTAATTGTTGATGCTAAGAACAATTGGTCTGCCAAATATAAATTTCCCGATGCTATCAGTGTGATTGACTGCACACACACATTAGAATTCCAAAATTATAATTGAAAGATGTTTTGGACAGTTAAAGGCTAGATTTCCTATTTTACAATATAAAGTCTGAAGTACTAAAATGGAAACAATTCCATCAATTATTATTTGTTGTGTTGTTCTGCATAATAACGCAAAATGACCTAAAGATGTAGATTTTAATTTCCCAGAAGAACCTAATCATCTTGCTGTGGATGTACAAAATGAACAAATTAATTTCAATATGATTCGCCGTTTAGGTCAGCAGAAAAGAGAACTAATTACTTGAAGATTATTCAATAATTATTTGTAGTTTATATTTAGG
>JABXWE010104258.1:0-18210 GCA_014611495.1 Limonius californicus | reverse complement strand
AGAATACCCAGCGTCAAAATGTTGCCCTTGCTGCACAATTATTATCTCATACTACTGCCACAGCCTTAAAGCGATATTTACCAGGACCTGACAAAGCATTAGCGAATAATGTTGGAGAGTTTATCGAAATGTGCAATGCCTGGTTTGATGTTATGAATTCTTACAATCCTACAGCATCCTTGCTTACCAATCAGCCATATGGAAAACAGCTCCAGCAACAGAGTGAAATTTTAGGAAAAATGGAAGAAACGATAAAAACCATGCGCTGCACATCAAAGTATAGTCTCCAAATATTTCAGAAAGGCGTCTTAGTCTCTATATCATCTTTGCGTGGTTTATATGCAGATTTGAAGAAGAAATTGCAAATATCATACATTTTAACCCATAGGCTGAACCAAGACTGTTTGGAATTTTTTTTTTCACAGGTATGTATTAAAAATTATGAAATTGTTAAGTATTACATGTAATAACATGATTTTCGATAAATTACAGATACGTACAAGAGGGGGGTTACACGACCATCCTTCACCACTCAATGCTCTATATCGGGTCAGAATGATTTTATTAGGTAGAAACCCAGGAGTTATTCAAAAAAATTTAAATACCAAAGACGCCGAAACTGATGAATACATACTAGCAACTGTTCTCAAAAATCTAACGTAGGAGAACCACCAATATTAGATCCAGCTCCACAGGAGCTGACAGTTACAGAGGGGCCAACGAAGGGCAACATTCTGACAGTTCCAATACAACATCTTCAACATCAATATCTACCACATCTACAGACACAGCAACGATTAGTGAAAAAGATGGCCTAGAATATGTTGCAGGGTATATCGCAAGGAAATTAAAAGAAGAATACCCCAATTTAGGCTCCTACACACATAAATCTGTAACCATACACAATTATTCAATACCTAGTTGGCTTCAGCACTTATCGTTTGGAGGCTTAACGCAGCCTTCCCATCAATGGATGCAAGACGTGGAAGCATTAGAAAAAAAAATTTAGACGTTTTCACGGTGATACGTATAGGCCAGGGGAGAATATTGTAAAAAGAACCGCCAAATATTTACACAAGAATCAGCCGACCATTCCATACCGTATAATAGAAGCTTTCGCGAAACAGAGAATTTTCATCAGAATAAAATATTTAAATATGGAAAAGAAGAAGGCATGTTATAAAAGAAAACGTTTATCCCAAGACAGAAAAATTTCGTCAAAATATAGAAAAATGATGGAGTAGTAGGCGTGCTATAGAGAATTAAATTATTTACAGTTTAAAATTAATTTCAAACATTATTTTTAACTAATTACGATGTTTGATGTATTATGTACATTAATATTCCTTTGTGATATTAAAAAACACTTCCTTGCCTTTATTTTAAATATTTAATACATGTTATATTTGCATTAATAAGCGACTGCAACACGTGTATATTTAAAAGCACCGGTTAGATAGCACATTCCGTCGCGTCATCAGCGGTCGCACTTGTGATTGGTCCATAAAATAGTAGGCAACCTACAGTAGTTAATAAACCTTGCATTGCACGTGCAAAATAATTCCGACCCAGCCATTAATTTTAAATTTTCGTTGATAATGTCTAGCTTTAACAGCATGTGGATTTTCATCTGCATAAATATGTTCATTGTGTAGGTTTGTCATGCCACGACGCGTAAAACAAGACTCATCAGTAAACAAGATATTAGTGTGGAATCCATCGTCGACTACTCTGCGCTCCCGAATAATTTCTGCAAAATTTAAACGTGATTCGTGGTCAAGTGGCAATAATTCTTGAACTGGCTGGATGTGAAAAGGACGAATTAATTGATCGGCAAGGATCCGACTTACAGTGCTTTTTGGAATCCCAGTTTCACGTTGCAATATTCTGGTACCTACTGATCTCAGGATTGTTATCAATCCTTTGAAGAACTGCTTCTTCCACAATGGGTATTCGGGCTTGTCGAGGTCTTTCAGTGTTAAATCTGGCTGGCTGCAAACTTCCTGTTTCTCGAAGACGACATTCGATACGAGCAAAAGTTTTGTGATTTGGAATTCTTCGATTTGGATATCTCTTTTGATACACGCGGACACTCTCGCGGCAGTTACCTTGACAGTATCCAAGAACTAATAACATGTCGGTCTGCTCATTGAAAGGGAAATCCATATTTGATAGCGGCAAAAATAACAGCAGCAACAACAACAACAATTAAAGCAGCAACGATGGTTACAATAACAAAAAAGAATACAAAAGCAACAAACAGTGAACAATTATTGAAAAGTTTACTGTCAACAATCAACTGAGATGATTATGAATTTGTTTCCTATCAAAATTATCACCTTTGTTTTATTTTTGTGTCTACCGACAACTAAATTTTGTAATACAATTAAACCTGTAATAATAATATCGGTTATCAGTGTTTAAGTAAACATTTTTTTTCTTCGAAACTATACGAATTACGGAGTTTTTACAAGAGTCAAAAAATGAAGCTAATGAATAAGTCTTCACTTAAAAAAAAACATAGAATCGTATCATCATCCTTAAAAAAATTCTGAACAAATTTATTAGGGGGTGGGGGTGGTTTTAACTCTTCTCCAATTTTCTTTGGGTTTCTTTCGTTACTGAAAGTAGTGGCTTCCTTTGAAGTGCCCAGGTACCAAATTTCATTAAAATTGGTTCACATGTTTCTGAACAGCATACAAAAATGTGATTTTTTAAGTAAACTTTGAACTCCTCTCACGGGCAAACGGTACATTTTGGTATATGACAAAGTTGGGTCCAATCGACTTCTTTTGACCTCTAGAATACGTGGTAGCTCTATGTCCCAGGAGTTTTGGGACACCCTGTATATATATATATATATATATACCGGGTGTTCAAATTGAAGTCGGCACTATTGCCAACTTTGTTACTACTAAAGATACGATGTTGGTTAAATTACCAAAGTAGTAGCGTTTTCTCTTCCGATTACGATGGTACAATTTTAAAAACAATTGAACTTCGCGTTTTCGAGATATTAAAAAAAAACAACATTTTTTTAATGGAATACTCTGTATATTTTTGCACATTTTAAACGATAATTTAATTTTAAACAAAATTTATTAATACATAAATACCCTAAACTTACAAATAAAGGAACTACAAGCATTTGAAGGAAAATCATGTAGACATTGGCTAGTTATCGAAAAATTAATACACTTTGCTTAATTAATAATTAATTAATACACTTAAAACAACTATAAGGTCGTAAAGGGAAAGCTAGTATTAAACTAAAAGAGTAAAAACAAACAAAAAACTTAGATCATGTGCTTGAAAACATTTCCGTCTTGTTCTATGCATTTTTGAGCACGTTTGTACACCATTCCAACAGCCTTTAAGATCGTTCGTGCGTGGATGTTGTTTACGATATTGCTGATGCTTTCTTGAAGATCATTCGTATTTTCGTGGCGATTTTTATAAATTTCATTTTTTTAAAATCCCCAGAAATAATAATCCAGATGTGTAATGTCTGGTGAACGTGGTGGCCATAATATTGGTCCACGTGTACCTATCCAGCGATCTTGAAAAAGTTCTGTTAATAAACCAGCAACAACGTGAGAATTGTGCGGTGGTGCACCATCTTGCTGGAAAATAACTTGTGGGCGATCAGCCACATTGAGATCATCTAAAAACTCCTCTATTGTATTTTGCAACAGTTCTGTGTACCGTCCACCTGTAAGAGTACCTTCGTAAAATACAGGCCCTACTATTCTTCCCCCGATTAAGCCACACCATACATTTACACTAAAACGTCTTTGGGGATTACGAGGATGGTTACGCATAAGATTTTCTCGACTCCAGTAATGCCTGTTTTTTCGATTAAACATACCACAATTAGAAAAATTAGCTTCATCACTCCACAAAATTAAACGCAAAAAGTTCGGACTGCGCCTAACGCAATTAACAAACCATCGACAAAATTCCGTATGTCTTTACGTGTTTCTTTTATTTTCCAGTAATCGGCCATTCATTGGCTACATGATATTCATTTCAACTTGAACTGGTACATTTAAATGCTTGTAGTTCGTTTATTTGTAAGTTTAGGGTATTTATGTATTAATAAATTTTGTTTAAAATTAAATTATCGTTTAAAATGTGCAAAAATGTACAGGATATTCCATTTAAAAAAATGTTAATATCTCGAAAACGCGAAGTTCAATTGTTTTTAAAATTGTACCTTCGTAATCGGAAGAAAAAACGCTACTACTTTTGTAATTTAACCAACATCGTATCTTTAGTAGTAACAAAGTTGGCAATAGTGCCGACTTCAATTTGAACACATTGTATATAACAATTTGTTTTTGCATAAGAAAATCGTTAATCTCAGCTCTGAGGCAAAGACTTATTAATAATAATAATTCGTATGTGGTGGAAATGGTGTCAAGAGTTTTTAGGTACGTTAGTGCCTTAACGACCACTATCATAGAGGGTGGTAGTCGGGTCTATAGGTTTTATAATTTGTGGTCGGGGCCGATGGCTTAGACACGCCCTCTGAAGTAAGTAGTGATTATTTGACCGGCACCAGCAGCGTTTGTGTATTCGATTGGCCGTATCTCATTAATATTATAATACCACAAGTACATAATAGGAGCGGTGATGGCTCTGTGGTAGAGAGCCAAGCTTAGGATGTAATATCCCAAATACTTCACGGTTCGAATCTCTCAAGGGTCGGAAATTTTTCTAATTCCCTGGGTGGGCAGTACTGGGTCCCGGTATCCATTTGCCATTGGGGATCAAATTAATGGCACTCCTCGAATTACGGTCGCATTAGAGTAGTAACAAAACCATAAAAACAAAAGCATTCAGGTAAGCCAAGCACGGTTTGGCACCAACACGGTAACCCGCAGAGTTGGGCCCTGTTGTGGATAGCACAAACTGGTTTAGCTTTTCCTCACACCGCCGCCTCGACACTGCGCAAGCGGTACAAAGGAGGATCACGATAATGATGAAGTACATGATTCCCGTCGTAGGACATAATCGTTTTTTTTATAGGGCCACTAGCTTTGGTTAACCAAACAATCTCATTAGAATGCGGCGACTCCCCCTTGCTAGTAATAGCAGATTATTCTCATGACTTTTTCTTATTGTATAATCTATAAAAATATTGAATGTGGCTTACGTGTACAAATGTGTCGATTATACATTACAAGTAAAGAACAACTCGTACTTAGATATTTTTAAAATATTTAGAGTAGTTTGTTCACATGTTTTCACAAGAAAAGTGTTTTCTAAACATAGTTATTTGGGAATATTTTGTTACGTAATTATTCTTTTTACAAACTATATTTACAAGAACATTATTACAATTTATTTACATTGGACTAATAAATACAGTAAACTCTCGATTTTGCGGACTTCGATTTAACGGTTCGTATTAAACGAACAACATTTTCGGCCAGTATGTCATATGTGAAAATTGACACTATATTTATATTAATATTCTTTTAGCCAAGATTTACTTATCATTAAATCAATCGGTTATGTTTCGATATTAATTCACTGTTGTTCTTAACTATTTTCAGCGAATAGGCCATATTTTGATATATTTTTACTATACTTACGCCTTCGGAAAACCTATTTATTGTGTAACGTACTTTCGACTATAACAAACACCCACTTGGCCGAATTCGTCCGTTATGTAGAGGTTTTACTGTAGTGGAGTAACTAGTCTATTTATAAAAATGTAATTAATATTTCTTCGTGACACACGGTTCTACGAGATGCCCTGTTGGCAAGCCGTCGGTTTGTAATGAGCGACTATATTTTCTCATAAAAATTTACCTAAATAATTAGATAGGTTCTTTGCACACAGAAAGTTTTTTTCGTCTAATAAGTCCGGACTTTTTCACGTTTACTGCATTATCATCCAATAAAATTCAACTCAATTTGTTTTGTACTGGTTATCATAAAATAATATAAGAAACGTCTTAGTTAGATTTCTCTTCTGTTGGGTAGGCCAATCTTTTCGTTTTATTTAATTTTGTTGAATAGTCGAATGGGCACGCCGGAAGCCGAATTGGTGGTTGGAGATATGTTCTTCGAGCAGCGAGTTTTCTCGCATTTTGAGTAATATTAATTTCTCTAATACTTTGGTAATTATCGGTAGAAGACTAATTGGTCTATATGAGCTTACCTCATTGGGGGGTTTGCCTGGTTTTAGAATCATGATAATTTGTACAAACTTTAGTTGAGTGGGTCAGTAGGTCAGTCTCAGGATAGAGTTGAAGATTATTGTTAACGCCGTTATTGCTTTTTTTTGGTAATTGTTAGAGAATTTTCGCGGTAATGAGGTCAAATCCAGGTGCTTTATGGTATTTGAGTCGGAATTTCACGTTTTATCTCATTGGCGAGAGAGCTCGAATTGGCAGCGAGAATCACTTCCAAGTTAAAACTGGCAACGAAGTGTCATCTTATCATCTAATAACCACAGGAGTCCCCAAGGCAGTGTTTTGGGACCAACCCTATATACACTTTATAGTGCTGACCTACCAACTAACGATGAAACTGAAACCAGCACCTTCGCGGACGACACAGCCATTCTTGTGTTTGATAACTCTCCCGGAACAGCCACACTCATTCTCCAAACTTATCTAAACGTTATCTCCCAATGGTCGAAGAAATGGAAAATAAGGGCGAATGAAGCTTAAGGAGACAACAGTGTCCACCAATTATCATGAACAACACTCCAGTTCCTCAGTCGGATGCTGTTCAATATCTAGGAATGCACCTAGATCGTAAGCTAACCTGGAGAGCCATATCAAAAAAGAAAAGAGCTTGACATCCGATATAAAAAATGTACTGGCTGTTAGGAAAACATTCATGCTTATCCTTAAATGTAAAATTGCTTGTGTACGAAACCGTCCTAAATCCCGTCTGCACATATGGTATAGAATTATGGGGATACTCCCGCTCTTCCAATGTAGAAATTCTCCAACCCTATCAATGTAGACTTTCTGTTCAATAGTAGATGCACCTTGGTTCATTTCCAACAGAACTTTAAACGAAGACCTAAAGATACCATACGTCAGACAGGTAATTAGCTAATACGCATAAAAACACAAAACTCGGCTACAATTCCACCCAAATGATCTCGTTCAACCATTACTAGACGAACTACCAGACAGAAGATTGAAACGAAAGTGGTCACAAGATTTAAACTAGATAAATAATCTTGCAATGTAAATTACCTATATACCGTGAGTTCAAAAAGTAATTACATACGGGTTGGCCATGGAAAATAAAAGTAATGTCAACAGCAAGCTTTAAAATTCATTAACTGTCATCACTATTGTTGTTCTCATAAGTTTATAGGCTGCGCCTAAACGTCAATTGGTATATAAAGCTTGCATTAGACATTATTTTATTATTCCATGGCCAACCGTTATGTAATTACTTTTTGAAATCACGGTATTATTGACATTGGACTCTGTTTGTATAGGATAATACCATTGGGTATGATTCCCTTCCTGCCATAGTTATAACCACACAATTAGCTTATAGAAAATTATGTAATATAAGTTATTTTCTGATTGCTAATAAAGAGAAGTTAAAAAATAGTTATTTTTGTTACAAGTACCTAAAATAATGTTTTTTCGGACGAATCGTTGTTGTTGAATAACAGATGAGTCCGAAAAAACGTTTTAGGTACGTGTTACAAACAACATTTTTTTGTTAAAGCTCCCAAAAACACATTCAAACCTCTTATTATTAAGAATGATTAATGTGATCGGAGTAAATATGTCTCGAAAATAGTGAGCTTCGGATTTTAATTACCATGCCACCATAGTAACCAGATTGTTTAATGTAAACACAAAAAATGCAGAATCCAGCAAATCCATTTCATTTTCATTTTGGGAAATAAGTGTTTAATAATAATGAATGATGTTATCATATTAAATTAACTTACAAACCTAATAATTTTTTCATATTGTTGTACCTATTAGATTAAATAAAGTTGTTTAATTGTTTTATTAAACTATTCTGCTTTATTTACCTAAATGATCCCAAAAAGTTGTCATGGCAACTTTTTGGGATAGTGTCCGAAAAAGACTCATTTTACGGACTGAAATGAGTCCGTAAAATAGCTCATTTTGGGAGCGTATACAAAAATAGTTATTTTTGTTACAAGTACCTAAAATAATGTTTTTTCGGACGAATCGTTGTTGTTTCCGGACGAGGCGAAGCCGAGTCCGGAATAACAGATGAGTCCGAAAAAACGTTTTAGGTACGTGTTACAAACAACATTTTTTTGTTAAAGCTCCCAAAAACACATTCAAACCTCTTATTATTAAGAATGATTAATGTGATCGGAGTAAATATGTCTCGAAAATAGTGAGCTTCGGATTTTAATTACCATGCCACCATATTAAACTATTCTGCTTTATTTACCTAAATGATCCTAGAAAGTTGTCATGGCAACTTTTTGGGATAGTGTCCGAAAAAGTTGTCATGGCAACTTTTTGGGATAGTGTCCGAAAAAGTTGTCATGGCAACTTCTTGGGATAGTGTCCGAAAAAGACTCATTTTACGGACTGAAATGAGTCCGTAAAATAGCCCATTTTGGGAGCGTATACAAAAAAATTAATTTTGTAATATACACATATATATTTTTCGTTTGTACATATATCTTCAGAATAATGCTTCGTTTTTTCTTTAACAAGGTGTATGGACGGCACCGTGTAGAGGGACTGTAGAGACTGCTTGCGCACAACGAAATATAACATAACCTAATAATTTAATTGAGGTTATCTTCAATTACCTGCAATTTAAAAAATGTTTAAGGTGTTAAATGTAGTAATAAAAAGCACACATAATATGCGATGTGTGCCTCAACAGATAAAGCAGATATTAAAATGCAGAACCTTTTTATCACAAGCCTATCATTGTAATGAAGTATGGGAAGAACGGTTTCGGGATCCAATACTACAAAAGGTTAATTTGGATGAATTATACAATGAACTAGATCAGAGATACCAAAAATCGAGGAATATGAGTGCAGTAGACGTTGATATATTTGCAAATGCTGTAAAAGAGGAAACATACTGTGATGAAGTATTGGATTTAATGCATAAATTACGAATGAGTGCCGACTCTTGTAACGCTCTCAATTCCACTTCACATGCTGTTGTACGCAATTTTACCAATTTTGGAAAAACAGAACAGTTGCTTAATGCTTTAGATGATCGGTTAAACTACGGCTTGTTCTTAGACAACTATACGGCAAATTTATTACTGGATACGTTTTGGAAAAGCAAAGATTATGCATCGGGAGCTCGAGTGGCTAGTCAGTTAATGTTACAGGAAGACTTTGATCATCCATTATGTGCCAACTTGTCATTACTACACTGCTACAATTTTCTTCTAAATCCAATAGAGTGGCCCCAACCATCTAAACCGGAAGAACCCGAAGAAGAAGTAAAAGTTCGAATAAGTTATTTGCGGAATCCGTATGATGACAACCATTTTGATTTGCGAGATCCTTTAAAAATAGTTGGCAAAACTATTACGATGATTACAAGGCCATTAAGAAATACCTTGGAAAAATCATTGTATTTGGTAGGTCTAGCTCTCTTTGACCAGCAGACTGAAGCAAAAGAGTTCATACAGAAATTACAGAAAAACCAAGACCGAATATATGAAGATTCATTAAAGTTAATACCGGATGATAACTCAATTAAAGCGGAAGCTAAAATACTGCAAACAGAATCTGTAGATTTACAAACACTATTACAAGAAGGTGTGAAGTCAGCAGAACAATCTGTGGCAGAAAAAGATGTTGCTTTACAATGTGAAAACTACCTAAAATGGGAACAAGAACGCAAAGAAGCCCTGCAGAGACAACACAAACGTTTACTAACTGCAAAACGACTTGCGGCAATTGAACAATCTCAGAAGAGTTTGAAGGATAAGGAAATGTTATTGTGGTACTTCGAAAATGAAGAAAAACTTGAATTAGAAATTGAAAACAAGAAAGCTCTTCAAGTAGAAAACGTACAGAAAAAGCAAATCGTGGTGGAAACAGAAGAAAGTTATGTACCGCCAGAAGTTCAAAAAAAATATGCCCGCTAAATTATTAGATTGTGTTTATTGTATTTTTAATTAATTCTCAAATACAGTTTGTAGTAGTAGAAAACTCTTAAAATTAAATTCATAATTATAGTAGAATAACACAACTGGATATTTTTTTTAACTGAATGGAATTACTGTATTACAAGCAAGTAAATAATTAAAAATTATTATGCCTATTTGGTAATTTCCTTGAACAGCAGCGCTGATTCTCTTTTAACTTCTGCAAGCTTAATCTTAATCTTTCCAATTTCTTGTGCTTGTTCAACCTATACTTGTTTTTGAAGAACTGAACACTTACAACAATCAAAGAGTCTCAATATTATTTAAAAGTAAGAGAAATGATATGGCAGTATTTCGAAAGGATCAAATAGAATTGGCAATTAAGAAGCAAGCTCTTCATGTAGAAAATATACAGTGCACAGCTGAATTAATTTTGTAATTGATTGGAATGATAATTTTTCTAACAAATAAATATTTAAAACCAATTAAGCTTGTTCTGTAATTTCCTTCAGTAGCAATGCAGTTTCTTTTTTAACTTCTGCAAGGTCAGTGTTTACTCTTTGCAATTTGGTGGAAGTTTCTCGAGCTAGTTCTGCGTCAACTTGCTCTTGAAGATTTCGACATTCTCTTTCACCTAAACCAAGATCGGTAACAGCTTGTATGATTTCACTACAATCAGTGTGTAGGGTAGCTAATAGTTTATACGCCTTGCGAGCCATTTCATCACGTTTTGCATCCTGATAAAGTGAGTAAAGCATTAGAATGTTTTTTAATATTATTATTAGCCAACAGTAATAGCAACTGGTTGATATAAAACTTACTCGAAATATAAGTTCATCTGATAAAGTAAATGACCGATCCAGTTGTCCATTCAGGTTATTAATGTCTTTTTGGATAGCTTTCGTATCTTTAAGAATTTTTTGTATGTCATCATTTTGTTTCTTAATATTACCTATAATTTCCAATATTCTCTTAGTGTAAGCAGACCTGCAAGATTTATATTACACAAATCTAAATTAATTAATTCAATTAAAAGATCCAAACACCTATTAGTATTTTTGTTCAGCTTTTCATATTCATGTTTTAATTGTTCTTCTAACTTTTCTTTCTCTTTAAGTTCCATGATCAACTGTTGATTCTTTTCTTTAACAGTTTGTAACTTTTGTCGTTCATTAAGAAGTTTGGACTGAAAATCTTTGTGAAACATCTTAAAAACTTCTCTTATTTTATATTTACCTCCTGGACACTTAAATTTTGTTGTAGTTCATGATATTGCTCTAATAAAGGTGTCTGCACTTGGTTCCATTGATTAGCAAGGTCCACTAATCGCTTGCTACCGTTGTCAACTAAATTTTTAAGCTTTACCATATTTTCTCCATTTGAAAGTACAGCCAAGGCTTTCGATTTCGTTTTTGCTCTTGCTACTGCTTCCTTTAATGACGATTCTTTTTTTATTTTCTCGTCACTTACCTGCAATTATATTAAAGATGATAATAGACACACTCATTGGAATAATATAGGGGTGCTTATTTAGTGTGAGAGTCTTTTCTACCTTCTTTGATTAAAACATTAAAAAATGCTATTAACAAAAGTTATAGTGAAAGTTATTCTACATAACTAAAAATAAAAGAGTCATTTGTCTCAGCCCGGCCAGCTATTTCCTGTTTGGAAATAATTTTAAAGTAGGCAAAACATTCCCTATAACTTTGTCTATCATCATTTGATGGTATTTTAAATAATAAAGGTGATATGAAATTATCCCACCAAACATACACCTTTGTTTAATATATTAATGGTTAACCTGAGCCAATTTTGCTTCAAGAATTTTGTGTTTTGATTGCAATTCTTCATATTTACTCTTATTATTGTTTACATCTTGTAGCAACAATTGAATTTTACTCTCAACTTTATTTTCTGGTAAATATTGCTTTTCTGAAGAATTTTCAATTGTGACACTTTTGTTGTTAATTTCTTCAGTTGTAATATCAATATTGGTAATATTTGAAGACGATGCTAAAAGATCTTTTAAATTTATGTCAGTTAAGGAAAACTCGTTATCTTTGTAAAGTAAAGATGAAATAAGGTTCTTCGGATTGCATTGCCTAGTAACATCTGGCAAATTGTGAACCCAATATTGCTTCAATGCTAAAATTTCTTGTATTAGTTCGAATGAAATAAAACTGCTGTTCATTATCAATTTACCTTCGGAACAGTTGTCTTGTATATCAGGAACTCGAATATTTTCCGTCTGCAAGGGATAACCGTAACTAAAATCTTGCTTTAAATGTATTTTTCCACAATCTCGCATTCCTTCTTTCAAAAAACAAGTAGGTACCCATGGCTTTTCAAAACTTAATTTAACACATTCTTCAATTTCTTTTATAAGCTTTGATGTGTAATCTGTATAATATTTGTTAAATTTTTTTAAACTGCTAGGTTTGCCCTTACTTACCTAATTCTTCACTGGCTGTCGTTTTACTTGTGTCACGAGGCAGCCGTTCCACAAGAAACATTAAAACTCTTCGCACTTCTACTTCATTACAATATAGAATGGTTTGATATCCCATATCACCTCTATATCCTAAATCTTTTATGTGTTCAGCAACATTTGTGGCTAGCTTCAAACGCAAACTCATCGAAGGTGGAAGTTTATGTGAAAACTTCACACCAGGTGTAATTATTTCGAGACAACACACGATGGATGTAAAGACCAGATCTGCTGTAAATTCTCGAAGACTTTGAATAGTTTCGTCAATTTCGCTGCACAAGAAAGAGGAATAGTTACAGTTAATAAGCAATTAATCAACTCTGGATTCATACCAATGTATATTTCTTAAGGAATCGATTATAATATTGTCCACCTCCTCCATTATTACTGTCGGCTTCCTTTATTACTAATAAATAATAGGGACTAAGATACACAAATAGTTACAATATAAATCTTATTATAAATTATAATATGGTAATTTATTTTTAGGTTATAGCTACGTTATCCTACCCTGTGTCTAAAGTCCCGTTAAGCGGTATCCGAAGAAATTTTTATAATAATAAAGATGATTAGAATTGGAACAGATACTTTACAGATGCCATTACTGTTTGTCAGTCTACCATTAGTTGAAGCTGTTACTGTTAAGTGTTAAGTATAATGTCCTTGCTGTTGTCGTTTTTTAACGTTTCTAATTTGCCTCCACACATTAAGCAAACATCCCCAGCTTGCTTGCTTGCTTGCTTGCTTTGAAAGAGCGAGATCTAGGACGCGGTTTTCCAAGCATCTCTATGCACTTAGGCCATATGGCCCATAGCTTAGTAGCTCGTTATGTTTTTTAGCATAGTAGCATTTGAGAAGCTGGTTTCAGGGTTTTATGTTTTCATTGTAAATCTTTATAAACTGTATTAATATTATTTAAAATGTTTTTCTACGCTGTTGTAAGACAGAAATTTAAAATGTACCTGCAAAATCAAAATTTGAGTAGTTAATGTAAATACCGTATGTGACAGTGATATATCAAAAATAGCGTAAATATCAATTATTTCTAATTGCAGTGCTTTAATAGCTTGTGTCTACGATGACTATCTTGTATCGAAATTACTTAAATAACTAAGGTATTACAAAATTACTGCTTATACACCAAATACTTTATACACCCTTGTATTGTTCCGTCATGTTTGTTCCATTATTACACCCTTTTTCTCCCGTGTTTTATTTCAATTCAATTATTCATTATTTCCCCGTCGTTTTCAACAAACTTGGTAAACTCCGTCCACTCTTTTTGGGTGTGTGAATGAAATCAATAAAACCTTTTTCAATTACGGCTGTTCTATTGTTAATATAGAGGTACCCATATGACCCGAGATATATTGCAGCTTCTTACGATTTAGTCAAGTGCTTAGTGAAAAATGTGTAGGTTACATACATTATGATAAAATTGTTAATAGAGTCAATTTAAACCTTTCAGGCGGGTACCTTTTACATTCTTACAAAGCAGTATACAAACAATCTAAACAATCTATAAAAGCTCGTGCCAAATTATTACACAATATTTGATCAATTGAAGCTTTAAATAAATCATATGTTTGGATGCGAAACAAAAACAGAGAAACATACATATTACCTTTCGATCTATAAAAATAAAGTAAATTACTTTAGCTATTAGCAGCGCCCCGAGAAATAGCGGTGAATCAAATTGTGTAGGTATAAAATGGCTCTCCACAAAGATGCTACCTACAAAAATACATACCGCTTAATGAAAATGTGACCAGCAAAAAATAGTGCCAGCCAAAAATGTGGTTTAACGGATTATTTTTGATAACGCTGTTTTGATGAATTGCTTCTGCTTCTAACTTGTAGTTAATGTCGAGTCAAATAGAGACTATTACTATGTTGGCAAAATCCGGTTGGAAATCACTTTTGTTAGTATGGTGTGTAGTAATAAGCGCTAGTCGTCAACCAATGAGGTCGTAGCTTGAGATTTAGGAGTAGGCTCCCGGTTAGCGGAACTATAGACACTATGTGTAAAGTTGGGGAATTTTCATGTCATTGCTGTTCATCAAACGTCAAAATATTTTTAATATTCTAACCTCGCATCCTCTTAAATTTGCAGGAATGTGATTGCATGGTGTAATTTGCTCACAGAAAATGGATTTACCGTCAGAAACCAGCAGTGACGAATCTTCCAAGGCGTCCGAACAAAAACGGAAATATATCTGCACGTATAAGGGATGCACAGCCTCATTTTCAAAAAATAGTAAATTAACATACCACATCAGGCGGCACACTGGAGAGGTTAGTATTTAACTTAGTCTTCTAGTCCAAAAGGGCACCCAAAAATTTACTTTGTTGCTAGCGACCTTTTACCTGCGATGTACCCGACTGTGGCAAAACATACTTATATTCGTTCCATCTACGTCGACATAAAGAGACCCATCATGGCAACATCCGTGTTGAACGAGTTGTTTGTACACATGAGGGATGCTTTATGGAGTTAGCTAACAAATACAGTATGAAAAAACACATAAAGATTAAACATAATCCAGAAAGGCAATATCCTTTCAGTTGTGAAGAATGTCAGCAAGGGTTTCATAGAAAGAGGCAATTACTGCAACACTCCTACATTCACACTGGTGTATTTCCATATTTGTAAGTTGTTGGATTAGGTTATATTTAGGTTAATTCATTGCTGTGCATTTTATAGATGTGAAATATGTGGGAATCGGTTTCCAACCAACAGAGATCGTAATAGACATAAACGCACCCATACATGCTATGCTTGTTCATGTAGTAAAACGTTTGAGAGATGGACTAGCCTTTTAGTACACAAGAAAATTTGTGAAATTGCCCGTAAGTATGGAAATTGCAACTTTGAGCTGTGATATTTTTTTTAATTTATAGGGTGATGTTTGATTTAATTTATATTTATTTTTTCATATCACCATTATTATTCAAACTATGCAATAACACAATTAAGAAAAGTTGGGAATATACTTCTGCATAACTTAAATTATTTTCAATTACACTTGCTGTTTAACAGCCTGAGGCAAACTACACTTAAGTTTTCTTAAGTAGAATGCCCGTCCATTTTACATTTTTAAATTCCTCATAGATAAACTATTAATTAGCTTTAGGGTTACATGGATATAAACCGAATCATTCTAAATTATTCATATGTATGCAGAAAATGTTGACCAAATTTGTTGCTATCCGCTTGTTAACCAATGATGCTAATTAGTTTTAACTTGCTGAAAAAGTTTACTGATGTGTGACGTTTAAATTTCCTTGGTCGATTGAAACATAATTCGACATGCTGTACATGGTTATTGCTAGTTGGAAATTGCATAAATTCGTATAATTTTTAAATGTGATGTCCTGTGTATTAGATGATAGAATTGATTGGAGACAGTAGTTTAAGTATACATCACATTGAAAAGCCCCTTACCACCACAATATTTAGAACACATTTTCTATAGGATCTCATTAACTTACACTATCTAAAGTAACTTTGGCATAGGACACATATGAAGGTAAGTTCTTCACCAAAGCAATAACTTAAGTCTCACCTTAATCTATTAACAAATTAAACAAATCCGTATTAGGGTTCATTACATTGGGGGACTATTTTCACCAAATGAATTAAATCTGATTTAACATTTAGCATTTGTTTGTTAGTAGATTAGCATTGGACTTCCATTTTTTATTTGGTGAAGAACTTATCTTTAGAGGTATTCCCTAGCCAAAGTTACTTTAGATAGTCAAAGTTCACTTCCTACTGAAGATGGCAACTTAGTTGCTAAAATATGTGTTTAGGTGTTCCAAACGTTATGGTGATAAGGGGTTTTTCAAAGTTTTGGGCCCTATATATTATTTTTAAATAGTGAAAGTAAATTAAATTTTCTTTCATTAAATATGAGATATCACATATCTAAAATTGCCAGTTGATACAACATTAGAAAGTTTATCTGTGATGTGTAGGTTTCCCAATCTTGGTATAGTATTCACTGTTTTTCTGCTGCATATGGATTTCCTTTGTATGTATTTGTATCACAGCAACAGAAATTCCTTTTGAATTCAAAGTTAATGATTAACTAAAACAAATTTTAAAACACCCTGCAACAAGTTCAGATAGCTTTTAATGGTAGTCCGAATGTATACATCTGAAAGCGGTAGTTCTATAGAGCTAACGTGACATATCTTTACATAAACAATATAGTGTTGCTTTTGTTAATTTCCTGTGGGTAGGGTAATACAACTATTGGAGCAATATTAATTACAATAGAAAGTTCAGTACTGGTTTATATAACATTGATATTAGTTTATTAAGAAATTCTTGAGTTTATTCATTCATTCAATGGCCAGTCTGTCTTATCCTAATAATTATCCATAATAAATTTATATGTTAAAGGAATTTAAAATTATTTATATTTAGGAAAATATAAGCAAGTGCCTCCCATGAGCATGTTATGTATATTTTCCCAATCTACAATAGCTAATTTTTTAATTGAATTGATATGTTTGCTTGTATGGGATAATTGTTGTACACATATACTCACAGGAGAGTTCATTAATTAATAACAGAATAGAAATAAACAAATATTTCGTGGTCAAGTTAAATCAGTTGTTTTATACTTTTGCATTCCTTTGACTTCTTTCACAAGGAAAGTATTAAACAATATACCCCAAAAATTATAAATTACACATTTACAATAGCTCTTTATATTTAAAATATTACATTTAAGAGAGTGCCAAGCAGTGATGTGCTGTTATTGGAGACACCAATAGGAAAGCAAAATTACATAAAATGCTTGAAGTGATATATTCTTGAAAACGCCTTCGATTAAGATTTTCCAAGGCACTAAAATAAATGGAAAAATATAATAACAAAATTATCTAACATATCAGTTCATGTTACCTTTTTGGTATGTGGCTTAATAATTTTAAGCTGAAAAAAATTAGAGGATTGTAAATTTATAAACTTATGCAAGGTGTTATGTTAATAAAAACAGCAACATTTTGTTTATCTTATTCTTGCATCATTGAAGGGGGCAAATGGTGTTACATGTTGCTAATTTTACCAAATTCATATTCTTCAAAATAAAAAATATGGCTATTTCAGACTCTTCCTATGAACAGACTGTGGATCTCCTTGAAGAGACTTCTGTTTGGTATTTGTTCTTGACCATAATAATCTGTTTTTGAGAGTTGCAAATACAATTACATTTTTAAGCAGAAAAGCAGCAAATATTGCATTAAAATTTGGTAAAGTATATACTACCAATAAACTCTCTCTCACTCTCTCCCTGCCTCTCTCGGTTGTTATCACCCATCAAGGGTCTTCACCCACTCAACAATCTTCCTCCATTCTGTCCTGTTTCTGGCAATTCTTCTCCAATTTTGTACATTTAATTTTTGGACGTCAAGAAACATATTGTGTGCCCATCTTGTGCATGGTCTCCCTTTTGTTTGGGTTATTGTTGGTACACATCCATTGTATTCGCATGCGTTTAATGACGTTGAGACTATAGAGTCTTCATATTTCTTTGTTGTATCTTTGTTACCACTCTCCTCCGTCTTTAACTGGTCCAAAAATCATTCATAGAATTTTCCTTCCA
>JABXWE010104257.1:0-35263 GCA_014611495.1 Limonius californicus | reverse complement strand
AGTGTCTTTTAGAACTGTCATACAAATGAAACCAGGTTAAATATGATCTGGTGGTGTCTTCTTCTGTGGTCTGATGCTCTGGTATATCCTGTATAGGTAAGTAATGTATGGTTTACCTTTTAGTAGCTATCTTTTCATCTTTATGTGAATATTTTGTAGTTCCGGTGCTGACTTTGAAACACATTCAGGAAGCGTGCGCAGCAGCGTCCAAAAGTCCAATATTCAACTGCCAATCCCAAAAACTTCCACTTGGATTAAACTTTCTCGATATTTACCTTGGTAAGTTTAACTATACCACACTTTATTTAAATAAACACGTTTATAGCTTTAACAGACGTATTTATTATGAACAACGAAGTAATTAAATTTTAAATTTCAGGAGCAATACAAAATGCGTGTATTTACACGTAAATGTAAACAAGATCTCTTTAACATTGTTTTTTCAACAAGACTCCCTAACGGCAGACAAAAATTCATTGCAACGATGCCAAAATTACGTAAAAAATATCAAAGGACACATGGATCTAAAAACAAATTACAATTTAAATTTTGACAGGTAAAAATAAATAATTTAAAATGTTCATAATTTATCGGCACCACTTTCTAAACTAGTTTTGAATAAAAACTTTATACACGTCCAAAATTAACCTCTAAACACCCTTGGTTCAATACAAACGTCCAATACACTTTTCCAACCATTGCTCCGATAATAATGCCTATTCTTACGTGGTTCATAAAATATCAGAGCTAAGCTTGTAATAGAGTTCTAGGCAATTTATATCATCTTTCTATACGTGTATCTTTACATATAATCTTCTAAATAAGAATAATTAAACAAAAATTCTTTTTGTCCTAGGTTTACAATAAAAACGAGTTTGGCAGAGTTTTCAACCAAACAAGAAGTTAACTGCGTTAAGGTCTGCCCTCTATTATGAATCAATAAGAAAACCGAGTTCCAAAACAAGATAAAATGTATCCTTTAAAAATAGATAACTGACATCGAACGAGCTAGCGAGTCTGAATCCATCACAATATATATGAACTGAAATAACATCGTTTTTCTATCTATGTTATTAATAATAAATGTTGTCACTTTATGTCAAAATCGTTGCTACTAGATTAAATAGAAATAAAAGGTTTAATAGTTCACCGGTTTGGAAGGTAAAAGTAAAGATATCTCTGTAAATATTGCTTTAAGACAATATTTATAAAAAAATGTGTAGAATTAACGTCCCAATTCAACCAATATTAATACAACAATATACAATGTTTCATGTGCAGAAATTGAGAAAATGCTTCTTGAGAAAAATTAAATTTGCACTGGTGTAGGAAACACTATGTACAATAAAATTAATATTTGATGGTTGTGTCGTTTTGGTACATTACTTGCCTGTATAACTGAAAAATAAGTATTTTTAAGAAATCGTAGTATTCACATACCGAGTAATTTGTTAAATCGACCAAAATTTTCACATTTTTGTATATAAACACCGCAGCGTCTCATCCAAAAAGCAGGAAATCGGTAGAAAGACAATTTAAAATTTATTTATTTTTTTAAAAAGGATACCTTGAATATGCTCCGCTGTAACGAGTCACTCTGTATATTTAAAAATACTTTGACGCACTAATGAGCAAGTACGGACTTATAATCGGTATATTTTTAACTTTATTTTGGTGTTGATTCGTTTCCATTGCTCTAGCGATTAACATTTTTAAACAATTCTTACCTTTAGTTTACAAATTTTTAGAAATGGTATTTAGTTATCAAAAATGTTATATTATAAATAATATATAAATAAGAAGGAATTGCAGTTTACAAACACTCGTAATTTTTAATGAAAAAAAAGAACTGGACAGGGTTTAACAATAGTTACTATTAATTACGGTATTAAATACAAACATCACATTCAGTTTAGAGCTATCAATTTCTTATTTTTCAATTCCCAAGTATTGTCAAGCAACTTTAAAAGAATAAGAAGTGTAAGAATGAATTAACGGAACTTTCAGTAAAGTCCCAATATACCCAACAATTACCTAAAAAACCCAGGAAACCAAAAAATATTTGTCACTTCCTTGTCTTTATTGCTTTATATCTTGAAGAACAATTTTCTCTCAATTAATAAACATGAGCCAATCATCAGGGTAATCAATTCTGATTTAAGATGTAATACATGAGGAAGTTAAGATTTTCACATTTTTATAATTGTACATTAAAGGCAGCTTCTAAAATTCGAAGCAGTTGAAGGCCGGCATTCTGATTTGTTTGATATTTACCATTTTTGTTCAAAATTTTCTTAATTTATAATGTTCTTAAAGATAAGAATTAACCACCAGAGACTTTAATGCATGGCTAAGATCGTAACCCTAACTAACATAACAGACGTTTAAATTGCACAGTTCTCAATAAAAGTGCGGGTTGTAAAACCTGTCGTATTTCTTTATTTATTTTAAGCATGCACAATCAAGGAATCAATTTTTACTTCTCTATTTTTTAAGTAACCACAAACAACATTTTCTAATAAATAAAAAGTTCTGACTCATCAGACATGTCGGTACAAAGCCTAAAGCGAAGTAATATAACCTACTTTTACATTTCTCATTCAAAATTACGAAACTGACATGGCAGATGTTATAAATCGAATTATTACGTTAGACATTACGTAAGGATGCACCAGTTTTGACTATTAATATTGGTTTGCATTACAACCTTCATTTTTAATTTTAGTGAAAATCCTAAAGAGAGATCGTAATAATCGGAACAGGTATGCATCGAGGCAACAACTTAATAGTAGAACCAAAATGTTTTCGTAACTATTCTTTTCGGGGTATTTTTATTGACTTAATTTTTTTATCAAAAACAGTGTTTTGTAGAACTTACTCGTCAGAAATATTAGCAAGTTAAAAAAAACAAACTATCCTGATATCTATTGTTCATTTCAAAAATCACCATATTTTTATAAATATATTGTCGTCGGGGATCCTTTATTTCTGATAAGTCCAGAACTCTAATAAAAAAATATATATATATATAATGCTGTGCCGCCCTTTCGTTGGATTGTCAAATATATTATGCTGAGTGACAAATAAATTATTATAAATGTTGTGCAAATAAAATACACTGGTAAAACCTTATACATTGGGCGCCATAAAACAAAATCAAAATCTTAATCAAGATATCCTCCTCTAGATGAATATCAACAATAAACAAATTCATAGATTATTTAACCAACACTAAATCAAATCAAATTATGCAAACTAGTACATACACAAACAAAATCTAGGGAAATTCAAAACGGTTATCAGATTAAAATAAATATTAGTTAACAAAATTAATTACAAATTATCCGTGCCTTCCTTTTTGTAACACAAAATATACTTCAAGTTTATAATTCGATATCAACATAAGAAAACAACAATTATATATAATTTAATTAATATTTCAAATTGTTTATATTTTTCCTTCGTTAAAAACATTTACCTCATGTTCATTGACTTCAATCTTGTTGGAATGCACTTCTGTCCGGAATTTACAAATTATGCTGACAGTTCTTTAAACACGTACCACGATCCAGAGTAGTAATAGACGCGTTGTGCAGGATCTTGTTGTTCCAATTGAGTTCAGTAGCAGTTAATCGTAGTTTGTAGCATCCAAATCTCAGCAACAAGTAAGTAAATTAAGCTAGTGATACCAGTTTTCCATAAGAGTACACCATTTATTAAATATTAAATCGTATGAGTAAGTTTAATATTCTAACCTCCAATTACTTCACGGTAAAATTTCTTATTGTAGTTTCTTGTTGTAATTTATTCTTGCATTTTAATATTTCGAAGCACTTTCTTTTTATTTCTTTATTTATATTTAATTACAAATTTATATAAATAAACAACCGAATTTCATAAAAAAAATACGATCAACCCACGCCACTTTCGACTCTTCCCGAAAATTGAAATTTTTCGAAAATCTTCAGAATTTCACGTACGTAAGTGGAAGAAAATACTTTAAATGCGTAGATTTACATAAACACATTTATTTAAAAGTCAAATCACTAAATTCTTTACACAAATTACAAAATTAGCGGAGTTGCAAATTAAGCGTGGCCTCTGCTTCAAGATCTTATGGCAACTCTGTTTTTTCTGACAAAAACTCATCATATTTTCTAGCGTTACCTAGTAACTAGTAACTACTATTAATTTTTTTTGTGAACCCCGAGGGGCTCATCCAATCAAAATGAAGGTTTAAATTGACCAAATTAATTACAAATATTTATAAAATAAAATAATTTTCCTATCACTAAATTTACACAAAAAACGGAAAACACACAAACACATTCCTTACAAAATTTCAAAGATTTCGATATCTTACAAGGCATATTTCTAATAAAACATAAGGAAGTTGACAATTAAATTTACATAAAATTATAAATAAATTATTAAAAACAGTTTCAATGTTAACCAAAATTAACACAAAGCTTCCTCACACACATGAGGACATTATTACAAACATATTTTTCTCAAAGGAAAAGTATTAAATTCATAAATTTACATTTCAGGATAAAGCTGTCAAAATCATAATATTTTTACTTATATATATATATTTGTTAAATTACATCTCAAAAATATACAGATAAGGTTGAAAAGTATCCTCTATGCTTTTCTGAAGATGAATATCAATCAAAACAACCAGTTTTAGCATCTCGAAACACTGTTGTACAGCTTGACGAACCAAAATTCAAGATCGGAAACATTCATTTACCTCGTATTTGATTTATACGTGATTCAACAACTTATTTTCTTATAGGGTAGCTTAATATAGTTTTATTAGATTTAGTAATAGATTAAGATATCTCAACTAGAGCATGTTGTAACACAGAAATATACGTATAAAATTATCTTAATTAAGCAATATAATAAGGAAAATGTAATAGCCGGTGATAACGATCTTATATCAATTCGAAATTAAAAAAAATCCAATATTCAAGTTCATAGTTTTAAATCAGAAGATGGTATCAAATTATAATTTAAATATTCTCTAATTTTTGTTATACACGGTTTGTTCGTAGTTGGCATTAATTGACACCTTATATGCAAAAATTATTATCTGGTTTGCGTTGTTTTTCCAAACTTGCATTTATTTGATTGATTCTGCATTCGACGTTTAACTGTAGGTCCCCCGTGTTTACAATTTAGCACAGGAGAAACACGTGACATAAAAGAAGCCGATGTCCAACAGTAGGAAAAAAACACTATAAATGAATAAATCAGATATGAATTTCTTCTATTTAATAAACCGATTACTATCTTATCATTTCCCAAATACAGTTTAGTGGACCATTTTTTTTGCTATCCTAGAGAAATGCAATGAATATTTTGTCTACGCGCTTGACCGTGAACGTTTGCTGGAAATTTCCTGCCCTTGAGGAAGCCCTACGTGTTAATTGTTCTAGAATTCTTGCAACGTATTTCGTAATATGGCGAAATACTTTCAGACGCTGCATATTGGCGTTGCGTTTTTTTCGGGAGTCGGCTTAAAATATGCTTTCGACCCGGTTACATACCTCAGCGACCACGACAAGTACTGCAGGGGCGGGTTGAGTTTCTATGGCTGTAAATTGCGTGAATTTTCATATCGCTGTTATCACCGTAGGGTGAACACAACCATCGACAAGTGTCGGACATAAGAAATAAACTGGATTTAAGCATTGGAAGGCAGTTCATTGCGAATTCACTTATCGCTTTCGCGGGTTAATATCGAATCCCTTTTCTGACCCTCTGGATGTGCCGCTGCTGCGACAAACGCTTTGAAAGTTTGTGTGGCGAATGTTTCATTCCTAACCGCAAGAACGCTCGAAATTTCCCGTTTACCGAAGGAAGTCTTGGCGATTGCTGTGTTGCAATCGTAATCAAGCCTTCAGGGACGTGCCTGCGATTTTTGCCAGCTTCTGAAGAACCTAGTAATACCCCAAATTGTGCCTCTCTCTCTCTACTCCCTACCCGAAGAAAACTAAGTTAAAATATTGTTAATTGTACTGCTGTGAAAATTTGTCCCGAAACTTATTTTACTGGTTTCAAGTGCTGAACCCTTTTCTTGATGTAACGCAAGGCGACCTTCAGTGACTAGTTGCCATTATTAGTTAATTGTAAAGTGTAATTAATTTTGTAAACTCGAACGTCGCTGGCTGCGTTTGTTCACTAAAGCAAATATTGTAAGCCAGTGGCGGCGAGCTCTTTGGTTTGGACGTCACCACTTCCCTTTTGTTCAACTACAGTTATTACCGTTTTGATTGTATTTCTTTTTTACTATGTGTGTTACCAATTTTAAGCAATAGAATTATATCTTTCTTAAAAATTCACCATATCTTTTATTTCTGTGTATTTTATGGTGCATGAACTTTATAAGCATTAAATACAGGAGGAGGCACAATAAAGATGAGTTCGATTCTCGTAAGCTGCTGGTTTCTCGGCCCTCCTACGAGAACCTGCAATCAACTGTAACATGGAGGGTGCCGCCCATTAATTTTGACTTACCCGATATACAATTACGTTAGACTTTCTTCCCTTAAGCGTTTCTCAAGAACCACTCCTATTTCGCTGAGCTAAGTCGAAGGCACCTCCATCTTTCCTGCTGCGGTCCGACGAAAAAGCTCGTTTGGCCCGTAACAAAACACTTTGGAAGCTCAACGAAGTTGTAGAATCAAAACAAAAATTAAAAATCATAGTTTATTTAAGGGCCTTTTTATTTCTGATTTTACTAATTTTTAAAGCAATTTGGGCACCATCCTTCCTTATATAATAAAATATATAATTAAAGTATTTTTAAGTATTCGTAGCATAATATACTTGATAGATTTTTATATTTCAAATTTTAGTAATTCTTCATTTTAGGGCGTCTTAACTGTGATTGCTCTACCACTACCACCCAGACAATATTTTCTCTTAATTTTTACGCAGCCTCTAATTATATATGCACAAATCTTTATTTCGTGGTGTTGTAATACATCTGAGTACATTAAGCGAGCAGGTCTATAAAAATTCTATTCTAACGCAAAAGAAAGCAGAAATGTGTGTTTTATTTCTCAACATTGCATATTTAATGCATATTTCTCCTAAGATGGCAATACAGTCATCTCATTACTTCCGGACTTTCTACGGTAGCGTGATCCTAGGAAGCATTAGGAAGGAACCTGCTCAATTAGCAATCCCAGTTTTCACGCGAATTCCCATCAATTTGTTTTTCGTTTATTGGAATAGGCGCGATATCCAACAACATGGAAATTGCAGCGGCGGGATGCAGTCTAGTAATTGGACGTCAGTGAAAATTGGCCTATTTGGTGAAAGTAACAGAATATCGTGTTTACTAGCGTGACCTTCGAATTCCAAAGAAGGCTGCTCGAGTGCCCCACATTTTGCGTAAATTCTTCCATGTCTCACGTTTGAACAATTCGCGTGTTTTCTTTTTCCGGTACTTAATAATTATGGAAAGTGAAATTATTTCAAGCTTTTAGTTTAAAAATTTAGATTAATTATAATGACGCAACAGCAATCCTATCGAAATTTACATATGATTCGTCTATGGGTGGTGATACGATTAAGTAGTTCTTAATTAATTCTTAACCGATTTAAATGTCGCTTCAGGATATAATAATTACAAAGGTTTTCCAAGCGTTTTCTTAATTTATTTAACGTAATAATCAATCAAGAGAAAGCCAGGTCAATATTTATTAGCTTAAGGTTACTTATAAATGAAAGCTGAATTTTCTTTAAAAAAATACATCTTATTTACATAATTCTTATATGCTATAATAGTATTTACATGCATTCATTATCCACATCGAGACATTAAGTATCTTCAATTACCAGTCCTTATTTTTTCCGCTAGAAGATGACGCTGCCAGTATAGAAGACAACGCAGAAAAGAGAAACTTGACAAGGTTCATTTTAATCTACAAATTAAAACGGTGATCATTAAAATTGATTCTAAAATTGTACTGTATTTACCGTTACGAAGGAGGAAACGGGTTTCATTCCGTTCTGAAAATGGAAAAACGTTCATTAATTTTTATATGTACAATATTTTAAACTCGGTTAAATCAATAGATACAATATTTAAGACAATCTATTATCACTTACAGACTCGGTTGCCTTACTCATTCCGCATATTTCGATTTTAATTGTATAGGTAACGCACCTTATATGTTTGAGTAATTATAGATTAGTATCAATAATAAGTAAAAAAATAAATTAAACGATTGTTCTTAATTGAAAGGGATGTTTATATCTCTGGTAAAGGACACCTCCTTGTCCAATTCAGACCAATGTTCAGAAGATAGTACATAGCTGTAAATTAGAACATTATGGGTCCGCTAACCCAGAAACCGTGCCTACGGCGTCCTAACCAGGAACGTAAAACAAACGTATTTTAATGGTAAAACTAAATTCAACTCGTTGATCTGGATTGAAAATCTTGTTTACCAACTTTAAAAAATGATAGTCAATCGTTTAAATTAGAACAAATTTCAGCTATAATGGCTAGCTTTAACCTGGTTGACAAGTTTAATCCAATCTGTCTAAGGCCGCAAACTTAAAAAAAATGAATTAGTTCTAATAAGTGAAAGCCAAATATCATACATCGTTTTTATGGATTGCACATCCTGTTTAACTATTCTAGAACATGGTAGAATTCCATCTGCATTCGATCAAATTGTATAGCTAACAGAAAAACTTAATGTATCTACCTGTTTGTTCAATTTAAACCAACTGACAGCATCCTGGTCATTCATTTAGATTTGATCTAATAAAAATAAAAACTTATCTAGTTGTTTAATTGTTCAATAATGTATTACCATATTATTATGTAACTCCATTACGTTTTATATGCAAAAGATATCTTTAAGATAGAACGCAACATCTAGCTCTCAAATTTAGATTTGCAAGGAGTACTTGGCGAGTTTTGTTTATGGATGTAAAAAGTAAACCCGTTTTAACCTGAGTAAAAATATAAAATACATTGAAATGTTTTAAGCAAAACTGTTAGTTAATAACTTAAGAATAATCTTCCTGTAACGTGGATACAAGTACAAAAATATGTGAAATTATTGATCGTAATTGAAAATGTTATGGGTAATATTTAGGCCATGAAGGCACGTTGTCCACTTTAGACTAAATTATCAAGAACAATTAATAGAATTTATTTATGATTACGGAAATAAATAAAAGTTTTAGTTATATTAAGACCAAATCGGTGAAACTAACACATACCATTTATATATGAAATAAAAATACAAATGTTCTAAGGTAGACACAAGTCTTGGTCCGTATACGGTATTTGGCGATTTTAGAACCCAAAAACAAGTTTTCCACCGTAAACCATATCAGAGAAAGTAAAGTATAGTTATTTATTTACAGAGTCCGTATAATGAGGATATAATACATTCTAAAACGGCTGTCTGTAAATACTTCTGTGGAGTAGTTGTTCTAAATTAAAATCATTGCTGTAAAGACTTTAAAACCAGAGAACAGGTCGTTTAAGTTAAACAAAATTACCGAACAAAATAAAGAGATTTTACTTATACTGCCATGTAGAATCATAAATATAAAAATATTCTAATGTGCTCAAAGTGAAGCATGTTATCTGACATCTTTAGACGTTGATTATACCTTGGCAAAATTAATCGAATTCCAGAAGGCAGTTTATATCATACCGGGTAACGGGAAGATACTCCTTTACGTTCCCGGTAAAGGACTGACTTAGCAACCCTGCCAACGTGAGCTCTTGATTTCCACTGATTCGCGGAAGGGAAATCATGTCCCAACCTAACTTCCTACTCGCCCATATACATTTTAACCTTCCCTTCTACTAACCTAGATATGAGGATAACCGAAATGACTGCCGGTATAAGCGGTCTCCCTTGTGTATGGTCAACAGCTTCGGGTGGAGGAACCAACAGAGCTAGGGCACTCTTTTGGGGTTGAAAAATCGGCCCTTAAGGCGGATGAACTATATTAAATGGTCAACGGCATAAGGATGCAGAAGGCAAGTGGAAACCACTGCAATAAAGATCCATATGGATATCCATAGTAAATACTATCATCAAGACAAAGTTCAGAACTAAATATTCCGGAGTAAGTTCCCTAATCGGATCTCCGGGAGAACAGTCGTGAGCAACGTTATGAAATTATCGACGAATAATATGAGAATTGGAACATGGAACCCAAACAGTTTATTTGCACCAGGTGCATAATATTGAACTAGAAATAGAAAGATTGGAAGGGGCTGAGTGATGTTAGATGGCCAGGAAATGGTATGTTTACAACAAACAATAGTACAATGTATTATTCAGGCAACAGCGACCCTGATCATAGATATGGAGTCGGAGTGCTTTTGAATAAGAAAATATCAGCGTCAGTTATGAACTTCACACCGTACTCAGACAGAGCTATGATGCTACAGTTAAAAACAAAAACAGGAAAAATGAATATTATACAGATCTATGCGCCAACTGCAGATAAGGGAGGGGAAGAAATTGAAGAATTTTATGCACAGCTAGAAGAAATCCTCAGAAACATTAAACACCGAGATATTACAATAGTGATGGGAGATTTAAAAGCAAAAGTTAGGAATACAAAACCGAAGGATGTACTGGAGAGTTTAGCCTAGGTGAACGAAATGATAGAGGAGATCGTTTGATACAGTTCTGTCAGGACAAAGACCTTGTGGTTGCACGCCTTTTAAACTTCCGGCTCGTAGACTGTACACATGGAAATCTCCAGCTGATAAACCAGGAAAAATTGTAAGAAACCAGATTGATTACATACTAATCAATAAACGATATAAAAATGCTAATAAGTCAACAAAAACATATCCTGGAACCGATATCCGCAGTGATCATAACCCTATAATAGCAAAAATTAATGTGAGAATGAAGAAGGTAGTAAGACGTCAGAACAACTATATAGATACGAGACTTTTAGAAGATCCCAAAATACATGATGCAGTACAACATACAATAAAGGAAGAAAAAAAACCATTAAGTTACAAAGAAACGAAGTCAGTGTTGATGGAGAATGGAACCAGATACAAGAAGTGTTGTCAACTGTAGCCAAAGAACAACTAATAAGTAAAAGAATAGAGAAACAGAAAACATGGATAACAGAGGAGATTTTAGATCTCATGGATGAGAGACGAAAGAATAAGAATAATGAGGAAGAATATAAGAAGCTACATAAATTAATACAAAGAAAAATTAGAATTGCAAAAAAAGAACATCTTTCTGAACAATGTCAAGAAATACAACTATTTGAGAGAACATATGAGAACTTTCACATGGATAAGAAGATCAAAGAAATAACGGGGTACAGAAAAGTAAGAACGACAACAATGTGATCAAAGATGCCAACGGTCATATTTTGGTGGATATAAAAGATCAACTGGAGAGATGGAAGACTTATGTTCAAGAACAATTTAATGACGAAAGAACACCAAATACTGTTCTAGAAGTAGACACTGAAAATCTAATAATATTGAAACCAGAACTAATGTATGCCTTGAAAAACATGAAACCGGGTAAAGCTGTTGGCCCTGATCAGATACCAATAGAACTCGTCAAACTCTTTGATGATGAACTAATTGATATACTCCTAGAACTCTTCAACACTGTTTATGACACTGGACTAATCCCTAAACAACGATTGATGTCAACTTTTGTACTAATCCTCAAGAAAGTTAACACAAAAGAATGCGAAGACTACCGAACAATTGCACTCATGAGTCACACATTAAAACTGTTCTTTAAGATTATTCACAAGAGAATATATAAAAAACTGGAAGAATATATAACCAATACCCAATTTGGTTTCCCGGCAGGTCTTGGAACAAGAGAGGCTCTCTTTGGAGTTAATGTACTTTGCCAACGCTGTTTAGATATGAACCAAGATGTGTATGCATGCTTCATCGACTTCCAAAAGGCATTCGATAAGATTAAACATGGACAATTACAACAGCGTCTTCGTATGAAAAACATCGACATGAGAGATGTAAGGATAATTAATAACTAACTAAGAAATCTAGATACGTCGGGGAGTGAGACAGGGATGTATCTTGTCTCCACTTGTATTTAACATGTACAGCGAAACCATCTTTAGAGAAGCTATGGATGAAGAATCAACGGGAATTGTCATAAATGGTGAAACAGTCAACAATGTGAGATACGCAGACGACACAATCCTGTTAACAAACAACCTCGTAGACTTTTGCTAGAAAAATTGAATGACAGCTGTAATGATTACGGATTGTAAATAAATCTCAATAAGACCAAATGGAGGGTAATTACAAAGTCCCTACAGAACCAAGAAAATTTAAGAATCGCAAATACCATCATAGAAAGAATACAAACCTACAAATGGCTTGAAACTTGGCTAGATCAAACAGTGGAAATAAGATATCGAATAGAAACGGCAAGATCCTCGTTTGTAAAAATGAAGAAATTGCTTTGTAGCTGGAACATCAACATTGACTCCGGATGTGTATGCTTCATTGCTACGTGTTTTCGATCTTACTCCATGGTGTAGAAACTTGGACGCTTAATAAAAACCATTTGGATAAAATACAAGCATTTGAAATGTGCTGTTATCACAGAATGTGGCGTATATCTTGGGTCGATAGAATCAGCAATAGAGAGGTTCTTGAGAGGACGAATAAAGAATGTGAGGTAAATATACACGATAAAAAAGAGAAATCTCGTGTACTTAGGTCGTATAATGAGAAATTCCAAATATGCACTGCTCCAGTTCATTATGCAGGGAAAAATAGAATGAAAAAGGAATGTTGGCAGCCGGCGGAAGATATTATGGCTGAAAAACCTACGAGATTGGATTAACTGCAGCAGTACCGAATTATTCCGAGCGGCTGTCAACAAAATACGTATAACAATGATGATAGCCAACCTCCGATAGGAGAAGGACTATAAGAAGAAGTGTATACCATTACCAGAATTATGAGATTCTAGCCCTTATAGCAAAATTAAAGTTTCTCTAAACTAAATAAAAAAACTGTTGATATATTTAGACTATGGAGAGTTTATTTAATTTTACAAATATTACCACAAATAGCCCATCATGTTTATTAATAGAGTTTTAATCATAATACTAAAAATTAAAATATCCTGATGGAAAACAAAAGTACAGCTAAAATATTCATGTTCTTTGTAAATGTTATTTCATAGCATTATAACCGATATCATATTGTACAATTTAGGTGTTATATTATGGACGTCCGCAAAAAATAAATATAAAACGGCTCTGATATGACAAAAGTAAGAAATGTGCTAAAGTAATCTCTTGATCGAAAGTAGTATTTAATAATTTTAGAAAACGGGTAATTACTGCTATAGCATAATTTGATTTAGTCATAAGTGATATTAGATACACCAGAATATGAAAGTTGTTTAAACGAAACAAAAAGCAATGGAGAGCAATTCCTTATGGGATTCTAGTCAAGGAATTAAAAATAATTTTGTTTTAACTTGAACAGAAGTAAGAAGAAAAGCATTTACCTTAATTAAAAAATGTTATTAGTCAACTTTCGAACCTGAAAACATGCTTCCCTTTCCCCCATTTACGGAGAGTTTTGAGTAGTTTTTAAAATTACAATATAAACAGTTTTGGTGCATTCAACAATCCTATAAAGTAATTGAAATGTTTCTCAAAAATTATTTGAGAATGTCAGAACCAGAACGCGTGTAATCCAGGTTAGCTAAATTACCGACTATAATATACTATATATAAAATTCCTACAAATTACTTAACCAGTTTTAATTACAAATGGCATGGTAAATTTTAGAACAAAAACGCACGTAATCCATGTTAAACCACATTACAAAAAATAGAAAAAATTTACGAATAAAATCCTAATAGTGAAAGTAGAACTAAAAATGTGATAAGGTCGAAAGTAAAACAATACACTAAAGTAATTGCTTTTGACAGAAGATATTATTTGACAACTATAGAAGCAAAAGATATCTCCATGTGAAAACAAATTACAGAAGGCAAGGGGCAGTTTCAAGGTGCTTACAAGCCCTGTATGGCAAGAACAACCAACATGCGCTACATTTGGTGCAAGAAATCATTATAGAATAATTAGTAATAATTACAAATAACGTTGTAAAACTTTAGAACAATAAAACGCCTTATCTAGGTTAAACTAAACTATCCTAAACAACAGCTATAAATTATGTAACTGTTAATTTTGGAAGTAGAAATAAAAATGATCCAGTGTGGGTGAAAGTAAATTACACTTTTGCTGGAAAATATTATTTTACAACTGTAGAACTGAAATGCACTTTCAGATTAGATTACATTACAGAAAGCAATGCGTAGCTTCAGAGACCTTGCAATGAAAATAAAAATAAGCGTGTTCTGAAACGGGTGGGTTGGTAAGCTTGTAAAAAATATTATGAAATAATTGGTCTTAGTTATAAATGATATTGAGAAACTTTAAAACATGTTGTGTGGTTCTGACCAAATTAAGATAAGGGATATAATTTAATTATAATTCCCAGGCATGAACTTGTTATGATATGGACGAAAGTAAAATATTGTGAAATTTGCCTTGGCTGAATATTTCAGTTTTAGAACCTAAAATTCTGTATCCCATAAATGTTAAATTGAAATAATAAATATTTTTAATACACTTAGGTGTACCTTATTAAGTAACTTTAAGGAATGAAACTACTTTGTTCAGTTTAGAGCAAATTACAGAAAATAATGAATATGGTTTGCTCTTTACTTATAGGGTTCCAATCAAGAAGAAAATTCAAATTTGCTCTAATCTAGTATACGGAAAAATTCAATTGAAACGGTCTTACTAAAAATTGCTTCTGATAACCTTAAAACCTGAATACACGTTATGCAGTTAACATAAATTGTAGTGGAAGTAAAACGTACGGATTTTGCCGCAGGTGTATGTAAAAAAACGTCATTGGTAATAATTATTGAAAACACATTAGAAAAACTTAGAACAGGTAGATAAATTTTCCATTTTAAATTCAGCTAAAAACGAATATAATGATTGTCCCTAATCTACCTACAAATCCCTAGTCTTACATATAAAAATGAACCTTTTTAGCGTGGGAATGGGAATACCAAGAATATAAAATCGAACGTTAAGCAATCATGAACATAATTATTGCAATAATTAAAATCGATTTGCTGCGTAACAATAAGCAACAAAAACAATTACAAGGTTGATTAAAAATTATAAAATTACTTACGTTTCCACCACCATTTCCAAAAAGCGAATTCAAAAGCCCCCACAAGAAACCTCCAGCATTTACTTGAGGCTTTATTGTGGTAACGCCTTCCTGTGTTGGGCCCTACAAATAATCGAACTCAAAATTAATCCTAATTAATATAGTTCCTATTGTGTAAGAATACGTTAAAATAATGAACAGGCGTTCAATTTACATTTCAAAATCTACAGTTTCAGTAGTAGCATTCATTAAATACAACGTTTTCCAATTTACATTAATATTTACAATATTTACAGTTAAATAAAATTAGAAAAGGCTCAAGTTATGCACATAATAAATTAATCAGACATGCGTTCGTTCAGATTCTGATTACAGTAGAAAGCGTTAAATTTGACAGTAGATCAGTGACCTTTAAATCAAAAATTTGTTGCTACATCATATTTGTTATTATTATGAGACCCAAATAAAGTAACTGGTTCGTTTTTAAAGACACACCTAAGGTAGCACTACTTAAAGCTTTGGCCTTGAGATGTGCGTTAATTAAACAATTTTTTGTGTCTATGGTACCAATAAAACATTTACCGGTCCGCTTAGTGCTGGAAGTACTTGCTTCACGAGGTTTCCAAGAAAATTTCCTGCACCTTTCTGAAAAATAAAGTACAATTATTTACTATACATAATTTCATAAGAACATTAGCACTTGTGGTTTGTAGAAATCAGGAAAACAAAAATTTTTTTTATTTCCGTCTCAAATTTTATCACGCGTCTGTCCATATTTAACCCGAGGTTACTAAATGTTCTAAACAATGGCACACTTTAATTAGCGTTGTTGGTTTAAGCGTGCTGTTCAATTACGGAAATACAAAATTATAGGCCCCTAAATGTATGATTTAATATAATACACGCAATGTATATCCGGAAGTGAGGAGAAATCAATCCGTGTTTGGCTATTCTATTGCATAAGCATAAAAAAACTTTACCGCTCCGGGTGGGTTCGCTACACCGTTTATAACAGCCGCCAGAGCTCCTCCTGCGAATCCCCCAACATCAGACCCTCCTTCCTCATCTCCCTGAAAAATAAAATTTGTAATCGATAAAGCAGGTTATTTAAAAGCCATTTTTGCTTAATTCAAAACCCATAAACATGTTGCAAAATCAAGTGATTAAATCGTTGGGTTTAATTATGTTGCTGATTTTTATGGTAGTCTTTCGTAAATGAAACAAAGCCTAAAAACGGACTTTTGAAAACATGAAAAAAGTTTATACTTTCTTTGTTTATTGCTACATACAGCTGCAACAATATAACGTTTATTTTCCTTTGGCTGAACACAGCGATCAATAACATGTATTTATTTTATGGTTCTATACTATTAAGCTTTTAGAGAAAATGTTTAACCATAAATTAAAAAATCTTACAATAGTAGCATCTTCATAACAAAAAGATCCTATAAATACGTATTATGCAAGGATATTTGTTGGAAGAAGCTAAAACGCAACAAAATTATTCTTGCATCATGCATATATATTTATAGAATAGAAAAATACTGTTTATTGTAAACATTAGAGATACATTAATTAACTTGTGGTGTACTTAATTAAACGCTTGTAGATTTTATGTTTAAGCGCACACTTCATAAATATCTTTGTTTCGTAGTTAGTAGCAAGCTGAAAGTCTTTTATAGAATCAAAGCGAACTAAAAGAAACATTTTTAATTGGCCACTGTAGCGTCCATGCACTTAAGGGTTCCGTACAAGCCTCTCTTTTTTTTGGCTACCACTTACTGACACTTTGTACAGTGTTGTGTTAGTTAAACTTTATCATCTCTGGAGTTGTCATCCGACAATTCCCCTATGATCGTTACTCTAGATGCGCAAGTGTTACAAAAACAGAAGCCACCCTCACTACACAATAAAAATACAAATTGAGATACATTCAGAGAAACACTGTTAGAACAAACCAACTATAACTATAGCATACCACTTAAAACAAGAGAACACTTAGAAACAGCAGTCGGTGAACTGAATCACCTAATACAAGACGCAGCATGGAAGGCAACACCCGAAAATAAAGTAGGACATAAACCGATGGACTGCTCAAGAAACGTCAAAATAAAAATTGCTGAAAAAATAAAATTGAGAAAACAGTGGCAGCATACACGTTCCCCACATGATAAAGCCAAATTAAACAAAGCCATAAAAGAACTAAAGAAACTGCTGGAAGAAGAAAAAAACGAAGCCATACAAGGATACCTACAAGGGCTAACAGCAACAGAAGCCACGGAATACTCGTTGTGGAAGGCAAACAGCATATCCCACCAATTAGGCTAGCAGATGGCAGTTGGGCCAGAACGAACAAAGAAAAGGCGGCAACTTTTGAAAATCACCTACAGGCAGTATTTCAACCATTCCCTAGAGATATATCAGAAGAAGAAGAGCAGGAAATACATGAATACTTCTAATCACCGGACCAAATGGAACTACCTATCAAGAAGTTGACGATAAAAGAAATACAAGACACTATAGACAACGATCTTAATGCTAAAAAAGCCCCAAGGTGGGATCTGATAAGCGGTCGAGTGTTAAAGGAACTTCCAGCGAAGGTAATACGAATAGTAACCATGCTGTTCAACGCAGCCTTAATACTGGAGTATTTTCCTGCGCAGTGGAAAGTTGCCCAGATAATTCTACTCCCAAAACCTGGAAAGGATCCAGAACAGGCGAGATTCACCTCGCCTAATAAGTTTATTGCCTATATTATCGAAGGTTCTCGAGAAATTCTTACTAAATAGGATAAAGCCAATATTGCAAGAACGACAACGAATCCCAGAACACCAATTCGGGTTTAGAGAGCGGCGCGCGACGATTGAGCAGGTACACAGAGTTGTACGAAAAATCAACGAAGATATAGAGAATAAAAAATATTGCACGGCGGTATTCCTCGACGTTACTCAAGCGTTTGACAAGGTATGGCACCCAGGCTTGTTATATAAGATTAAACGAAATCTACCACATAACATATTTCGCATTCTGAAATCTTATATATACGAAAGACAGTTCCTAGTTACGCACCAAGATGAATATACGGATTTACAGACAATCACCTCCGGAGTCCCCCAGGAAAGCGTATTGGGACCCGTATTGTATATATTATTTATTTTAGATTTCCCAATGTCAAGAGGCACAACGATTGCCACATTTGCAGACGACCCCACATTGATCGCGTCTCACAGAGACCCAACGATAGCTTCAAGAATTCTTCAAAATCACCTCAATAAAACACAGAACTGGCTCAGGCGATGACGAATAAAAGCAAACGAGTTAAAATCCGTACAAGTAACATTTACAACGAAAAAAGAAACACGTCCACCAGTAACGCTCAACAACAGACCGATACCACAAGAGAACTCTGCCAAATACCTGGGAATACATCTCGACCGCAAACTAACCTGGAGAACACACATCTGGAGCAAGAAAAAACAGCTCGCCTGTAAACTTAGTAAACTGTATTGGTTAAGAAGTTAAGAAGAAGATCACAGCTCACCTTGGAAAATAAAATCATGATTTACAAAACAGTGTTGAAACCAGTATGGTCATATGGAGTCCAACTCTGGGGCGCAGAGTCCGTCTCCAACATCGAAATCTTGGAGAGATTCCATTCCAAATTGTTATGCATGATAGTCAACGCACCGCGGTTCGTGACAAATGAAATCATTAGAAGAGATCTACGAATCGCAACAGTGAAAGAAGAAGCCAGAAATTATAGTGTAAAATACAGTGATTACTCACAGAACAAACCGACACGCGTAGACTTAAGAGGTTTTAGCCATTAGATTTAGCAACTAGGTTTAATTATTTAACTAATTAGAATAGAACAATCCCAGTAATTAAAATAAGTCTTGATTGAGACGGTAGCATAAAAGACATGAGCCATAGGGTGATTGCTTACATGTTAATTATGATTTTCTGATTATTGTTATAACATTTACTTCTTGTCCATATGGACAGATTGTAAATAATCTGGAAGTTAAATTTAAAAAAAAGTGCAACAATTTATTAAATGCTGGCTGAATCCGCGGGCAACACCTACACGTTGTTTGGCACCTTCTTATTGATCAATATTTTCAAGAACTAAAGCAATTGATGTTATGCAGCTGACTACCTGTGTGTATTGGATTTTAAAGACTGACGTCATTGTTATGACGCATTTTCTAGACATTAAAGATCGATCGGCCGGAAAACAAAAATGTAAAGTTAAAAATATGTATTATGCCTAAATCGTAGATACCCTGCTAAACTACTTGTGGTACGAGTTTTTCTATACCGTCGTCATAGAACTTTACCACCTGTGGCGAAAACCAATTTTGTACCGTCGTTTGAAGTCGTTGAAGACGAGTAACCGGCTGTGGGTTCTTCAAAAATTCTTACGATGGAGGAGGAGTCACTCAGCGTTAAGGCAGCACTGTATGGGAAATGATTAAACATTTCTCAGTCGAATTGTTCAATGTGTTGCACAAGTGCTATCTGCAATGTTACTGTGCAAAAGCACGGCTCCAGAGTTGAGCAATCTTCGCCTTTCGTTCTCGATCGCTCTTCTCAACTTTTTTAAGGTCTCACCATACAGGTCTACATTAATTATCGCATCACATTGCAGGAAATCAAGCAATCATACACCTTCTCTGTCCCAAAAAACAGTAGTCATAGGCTTACAGTTCTCGACCGTTTGCTTGAACTTTTTGACTTTGGGGAAACGCCTTCTTCCACTTCATTGATTGTTGCTTGGTTTCAATATTTATACTCGAAATCCAAGTCTCGTCGCCAGTCACAATGGTATGCAGGTAATCACTGGCATCAGCTTCATAGCGATGCAGGAAGGGTAGTGCATAGGCTGGTTTTGTGGATGCCCGTCAACATCTTCGACACCATCTCGCACAAAGTTTGGGGAATTGTAGTTTGTTCCGGACAATTTCATGCAATACCTCACATAAGATGTAAAGAACATTTTCGGCCAGTTCCGAAGTCGTGAAACGCCGATCTTCACGAATTTTCTTGTTCTCTTTTTCCACAAGATCGTTGATTTCAATAGGAAGTTACCCCTTTTGTTCCTCATTATGCACGTTTCTTCGGCCATCCCTAATATTTTTACACCAGCGTTTGCTCTTTCGTTTCGCCAGCGTTTTCGTTTTTTGCAGGGAGAAAAGGAATAGCAGTCCCTATTTCACACTAGGTACGATTATCAGTCGTAGTGCCTATTTTAGCGTTTTATTATACAAGTGAATACAATGACAGAACAACGGTAAAGTGACGTGTGGCTAGCTCATCAACCACTAAAGCACCCCACAATGAACAAATTGACTAAATCCCGCGTTCGGCGGAAATATTTAAACAACCCATAGTTTCCGAATAAGTCTCATAGTAATATATCCTACACTAATTTAATAGTTAACTTCTTTTATTGACTAAAATAGTAAAAAAATGCGATCAGTGTCATCGTAAATGCCTGTTTATAATTCTGTAATTCCTGACAATTATTTTATTAGCCGTAGATAATACGTGAAGAAATGTATGATATGTACTTTGTAAATATGGATATCTCATAAGTAATCATAACAATGTTTAGTGTCTTGGAATTACAGCTTGAACTGGCAATGTTTCCCGGTTTAGAATGTTTTGGTAATGGCGTACAGTGTAAACCAAATTTTCCTATTATCACCGAAACTTTACTGTCTAGCTTCGAGTCATAGAGTTCTGCGGTAAAGGTGGTGATCTCAATACTCATCTCAGCTTATAATGCAACTTGAGTTTCTTCAAATTATTAAAACTTAGTAGTTTTGGTTTTCATTTCTTTTGCATTTGAAAAGACTTTACCATGTCCAAGCGATACAGTTAATCCACGCGATTTTAAAAATTTAAAACACTTTTCCAAACAAATGGTTAATTACCATAAAAGAATATCATCCTACGAAATTAATACAGTAACATATTTTTCTCTAAACAGAATGAAAAATTAAAATATGTAAAAATTTTTTTATTTATCTGTGACGTAACGGAACGAGCCACTCCATACCGTTACAACAAAAACTTTTACAATTTACAATGCTCAATGGTAACAACCGTTCACAAATTTGGGTGTTAATAGCTACCATAATTTCTGAAACATTGTAAAGAAATCGAAATTCAACATCCCGTATTTCAAAAACCGTGAGTTTTTGGATTGGAAGATGGAAAACAACATTGCCGAAACCATTTTGTCATAAATAATTATGTAGTAGAACAGAGCTGAATAACAAAGTGTAAAATGCAACTTACACAGGCACACTACAAAATACAAAATTCTGGTGTCGAAATCATTAAAGCAAAAATTATAATTCATGACAAAATAATAAAAGTAAATAACTGCACGACAACGTAACTTGCATCTAAGGCATCTACAATAATTTTAACAGATTTTAATATTTATGTAACAATAGGATGTTTGTTTAAAAATACTAGGAAGTAAATTATCCTAAAATTTTACAAATTAATGGCTCCACCAACAGTATTAGACGGCAATTAAAATTGGACTCCCACAATATAACAAAGGAAGGAAATAGAAAGTTGTGAGATGATATTTGTAAGATCAGCACTTTAAATAGCCATAAGAAAGAAGATAAAAACGAGATATACTCAATCTAAATTAATTAATTAAAAATTGTAATCGACAGTGGGAAGAACATCTGCTAAAATGAAAAAACTACTATGCGATAATAAGCTTGCGGCAGGAAGAAAAGTAAAACGTTTAAGAAAACGATGGAAGCAACAGTTTACATGAAGACACTACAAAGTAATAATGATTTATACCTTGAACAAGATAATGATGTTGACAGACGGGATTGTTTTTGTATTTTAAATGAGCGAGATCGAGGACGCGGTTTTCCAAGCATCTCTAAGCACTGTAGCCATCATTGGCTTATTGTACACTCTAACTAAGAATTTTGCCTATCTGGGTTAATTCCAACCCCATTAGTGATTATTAACGTGTAGTGGCACGGGACCTACGGCTTTACTTCTTATCAGATAGAAGGCGCATTTTCAGAAATTTCGCTCCGCCAGAAAAATTCAGCGACCTCGGCCGGATTGGAACCCGCGTCCATTGAATTCATATAAGTGTGCTAACCACTAGACCGCCGAGGTCGGCTGACAAAGGTGTTATGTTCATTTGATTTCGCCACTCCATCTAAATTAAACTCGTATTTTAATTGCCGCTTCATAGTGATCAAATTTCTATTTTAAATGCCATTTTTAAGTCTATGGCTATATTATTTTCTTTTAAGATTGAGTTATGGGAGGTCAATTTCACAAAGCCTTTGAAAGTTCCCTTTGTAGGCTAGATTTGCCGACAACAACAATTCTTGGGATTCTGTGTTATGATTCCCTGTAGTTTCACGTGTAAGGATTCGTTCTGGAATTATTGCACCATATTTCGCAAGGTGGTGTAATCTTTTTGGGCAATGCAGGTTCGCGTTGCGTTTCCTCGGCAGTCGGATTTAACGTTTTCTCTCGAGTCCGTCGCTGACAATAAGTGCCGTAATCAAGTACTGCAGGGGCGGCTTGGGTTTTCGATGGGTGTCCATCGCGTGATTTTCGTATCGCTGTTTTTACCGTGGAGTGAACAAAACCATCGACAAGTGTGGGATTTAAAGAAACACGCTGGAATTTTATCCCTGGAAAGGCAATTTATTATGAAATTGCCGATCGCCTTCGGCGGATTAATATGGAGCCCATTTCCTGCCCCTCTGGTAGTGCCGTTGTTGCGATAAACGCATTGAGGTTTTGGCCCTTAATGTTGACTCCGTACGATCTAGTCTTCAGGGGCGTGCCCGTGGATTTTCCTGCTTCTTAATAGCACAAGAACACCCCAAAATTGTGCTTGCCTCTCTCTCGACTCCATTCACCGAAAGTCAAGGTGAAAGAACTAGTTTTTTGTGTTGTGAAAAATCCGTTTACGCGTTTCACTTTGAAAATGCAAGGGATTGAACCTTTTTTTGATGCGACAAAAAGCGCCCTTCAGTCGTCGATGGTTATTTTCTTTTCATGTTAATTGTAAAAAGTAGTTATATATTGTATTATTCTTGTAAACTCAGACGCCACTGGCCATGTAGATTTGTTTGAAGAATTTAAATGCCGTAAGCCAGGGGCGGCGAGCCTCTTGAACGTTCAATTTAACCGTTTGTAGTATTGATCTATAATATCACCATTTGCAGTCATATTTTTTGTATCGTCATTTATTTTCAATCGTTTAATTGTATTTGTTTCGAAATTTATATCATCTTTTATTGTTGTATATTTTGTATTGTGTGTGCATGAACTTTACAAGCTTTATAAGCAGGAGGGAGGCACAATAAAGGTGAGTCCGATTCCCGTAAGTTGCTGGCTTCTCGGCCTTTCACGAAAACCTGCAATTAGCTGTGATTTGGAAGGTGATGCCCGTTAATTTTGACCTACCCTGTACACAACCAGAAAGATTTCCTCCCGTAAGCGGTTTCCGTGAACCTTCCCCTACTCCTCTGAGCTAAGCTGTAGGTCTTTTTCCACCTATCCTGTTGCGGAATCTTATGTAACATTGTAAGTAAGAAATCAAGAGGTTGATCTCCATATTGTTTCACATTCATATTTAGTTTCTATAGTAAAGGAAACAAATGCAGGTATTTAAAAGATACACCAACAAACGGGAGGTGATTCCCTAGGTCTTAGGCCCGCAACCTCTTCGTTACGGAGTTAGGGCTATCAATTACTTATTTCTCTTCTTAAAATTCTGTTTGCAACTGGAAGAGGAGCAATCAGCTTTTATACGGAGAGAGACAAACTATGGATAATATATTTATACTAAGAAAAGAAACGAACAGGGAAAAGAACTATATATTATGCTCATAGAGGCTTTTGACTCAATCAACCGAGATACCATATGGAAAGTTATGGAAGAACTTGAAATAACCCAAAAAATTATAGAAGTAACCAAAAGGGCATACAACAGGGTGAAAGAAAAAGTACAAATGTGTGGAAAAATATCAAAAAAGTTCTACATAAACAAGGGAATTAAGCAAGGAGATAGTCTTAGCCCGACGCTATTCATATTAATAATGGACAAAATAATGAAAAATACCAAGAAAAGGACTAAACACCTCCAGGTAACGATAGTATACACAAATATGCTTCCAGTGAATATGGAAGGACTGCTATACGCTGATGATATAATATTAATGGCAGATACACAGAATAAAATGCAGTCCCTACTAAACATTTGGGTAGAAGAGATAGAAAAAATGAACATGAAAATCAACATCAACAAATGTAAATGTATGAAGATAGACAAACAGGAGGAAAATATAAGAAATAGAGACTCGATTAAATGCAAAGAAGAACAAATAAAGATGGTGTCAACTTGCGAGTATCTAGGAGTGATGTTCACAAACGATGGGAAAATAGACCTAGAAATAGCGAATAGGGCAAGGAAGGCGACAAAAATATATTACAGCCTAAACAAGACAATATTCGGTAAGGGAGAAATAGGCCAAAAGACTAAGCTTCAAGTTTACAACTCAATCACCATACCAACGATACTATACGGCAGCGAAGCATGGGTAACAAACAAAAAGCATGAGAGCACAATTAATGCAGCACAAATGAAACAACTAAGAAGAATTGCGGGAACGACAAAAATGGACCGCCTAAGAAGTGACTATATTAGAGGAGAACTAAAGCAGGAATCGATAGAGGTAAAAATCAAAAAGAGGAAACTAAACTGGTACGGGCACATAATTAGAATGAAGTAGACCAGGCTGGTAAAACGAGTTATGGAGGCGAAAAGACAAGGGAAAAGAAGAAAGGAAAGGCCGAGGAAAACGTGGTTGGGACATATAGAGGAGATAGGGAGAGAGAGAAGTAAGACGCTACAGCAAATGAAGAAGATGGCCGCAGACCGGAAGAACTGGAAGAAATGGATAAATGAAGATTAAAAAGTAACACCTCCGACGCTCCGAAGGGGCATAAGGAGGAAACGGGAAGAAGAAAAAAATTCTGTTTGCCATAAAAAATACACAAAAACAAGAAGAAATCTAACTATGAGCTTGTAACAAATAAAGAAAACATAAGTATTACAATGTTTTAAACAATAGTTTTTGTTAATCAATGGTTGGTTGTCAATTTAGAGAAACTGTTCGAAAATATGTTTGCCGGTGTAATTGTTAAACACCCTATACATTGGAAATAATTAAATACTTGTTTAAAGATCGCATAATGTGCGCTATTTTTCACTTGTTTATTGGATTCACGTTTGCCCGAGTTTCTTCGATATAGCTGTAAACTATATTCAAAACGACACAGCTCATTTTCACTTATGGCACGTATGTGTAGCATTTATTGCTTAGCATATGTATATTAATCACATCGACATTTTAAAAATTTCATAGAGGGTATGGTAGTTTACGTTCGATTATTAGTATAAGGTTATTTTACAAAATTCATAAAAAAAAAATTCGCTGATATATTTTAAGAAATATCTATAAAAGTATTGAAAATATTTTGAAATTTTTTTGCTGCCGCGTTTTTTAAATGGAACAATGTGATCTATTTCAATTCCATTGTACGTATGATATTTTAACTATCCTAAAGATTATTTCAAAATATATGTAAATAAAAAAACAAGGACTACAACTAATTTTCCAGAAAATTCAGGCTGCTTTTCTTATTTATTCAGGCGAAACCTGCTTATTCATGGTGTCAATTTGAAAACGTACAATATGTAATATCTCTGGAAGTAAATTAGGCATTGAGCTTTTATAGAAACCGTTTCTACAACATGGAGGGAGAATCATAATGACTCATCAGGTAAATTTGCCCATTCAATCCCTTAGTCTGTAGCTACCCCAACAAAAACATTTCAAATAGTAACACCCACTTTGTGACACATCACTGAGAAGCTCTAACAAAATGCTATTGTTTAATAGCAAACACTTTTTTTCCCAACTCAGAAAAATAGAATGGCCTCCAAAATCTCCGGATTATGTCCCCATCCTTCTATGGGGTCACTTAAAATCTGTTGTCTACAAAACTCAGCTTCGGGGGAGTCATGATGATTGTTGATGTTTATCCATGTTGTAGAAACATTTTTTAGAAATATTCAATACCTATTCTACTTCTAGATATAACACTTTGTACGATTTCAAATTGACACCCCGTGTGTAAATATCGTTTGCGCTTATAGATTGTTGGACAGAACGTTTAGAAGTAGTTTAAAATTAAATATTTTTATCTGCAAGTTAAAACGTACAATAGCCCCGTTTAATTTAAAAAAAATTTCTTTAAGTAATATTAAAATTGCAAAGAGAAAGAACAGTGGCTGTTGAAATGAAATTTTAAGAACCGACTGCACATTCTTCCTGTATGTATTAAACATTTTAATTCGAAATGGTCAACCACCAAATAATATCAACATCATTGACAGTCTTTTTGTCCCACTGCTGTGTATCGGGCTCTTCTCTGCCAGGTGTTTCTTCTCAGCTAAGGTAGAAACACGGGGGACCTACAGTTTAACGTCGAATTCGAACGACAGAAATTCCAGAGAAGGTTTTTAACATTAAGATCCCACTGTTGCAAGCCGAATTGGGAAATTGTGTGTGGTGGGTTGCAAAACCAGATTTTTATAAATGTGCATAGTAATGCTTAGGTTTCGAACCCAAGCCATAATCGACGTTTTACTCAGAAAGCGAGCGCTCTACCAACTAATCTACCACCACACTCAAATAAGATCATAAAGTGTCAGAATTCTAAAATTATTCGTTCGCTGTCCAAGCACGTACATGTAATTCTAATCAATGTTGAGGAAAGATGCGTTACACTCTTGCTTAAAATTAAGAAAAATTATAATCGACGGCATGTTTGGCTTTACCTCAGGAATTTCTTTATGTGAAAAGGAAACCCATCTAATTTTTGAGGACTATAAGTATAAAAACACTTTTTTTTAATATAGAACAAATTCAAAGGAACTCCAGGTTTTAATTTTACTTAAAAAAGAATTTCTTAATTGTAAAGGAAAAATCACCTAATGTGGAAATAAAGAAAAACTTTAGTGTGCTAATAAGATAATTTTTGAGAAGCATATTTTAGAGGCAATTTATAATAAAATTAAAGTTCATCTAATTGTTTAGAATCTTTCGCACATTTTGACTTTAATAAAGTTTTTCTCCAGCTAACTGCTATGGAAAAAATATGTAGTTTCGATCATTTTTGAGATATCTTTTGTGGAGATGTGCGTAAGGTATTACAAAATTAAGAAATTGGAATGCCTGCACGATTGTTTTAACTTTCATCAAGGAATTTCTTCATTAAACAAGGTAAATTACCTAATTGCCTTATAAAGAAAAATTTCGGAATTTTAAATAGCCACTTCACCGGCGAACTTTGTAATTATAAATTTAATCTATTTTTAAGAGATTTTCTCAAGCGGAATTCGTAGATTAAGAATTCATCAGCTGCAGTCACATTAATTTATTCCACGAATGAATTATTGTGATACCCGTAAGTATCTTATGTTCAAGAGAGAAATACCACTTCCGGAATTTCTAATGTTAAATAATTATAACAATGTAAATGGGATGTCGTGGGCTAATAAACAAAATTCCATACTTCCTCTTCCTATTATCAAAATTTTAATTTAACTTATTCGTTTTTAATAAGAATTTCTTCTAATTTTTTAAGTAGGCACACCGCTACCTTATAATCGTCCTCTTTCTTATTAAACATAGGCCGGAAGTAATTTTTTGTAAATCTTTATGGCATAAAATCTCTAATTGCTTAATGAAAATGCTTGGTGTGAATGTTTTCACCTTTTTAGAATTTTAGAAGATGTTGCTAAATTTTTGTAAACTTTCTTTATGTTCCTTGAAAATTATCTATTTACTAGGCATATATTAATTACTTAACAAAAACAAAAGATGAGTTTGAAAAGATTGCCAAATTCAAAGTTCAATGAATTTTAAACGAAAAGAGACCCAGGAAGTGACCACATTGTGGTATATATCCCCAATAAATTGTTGATTATTTTGACTTTCAGACAATTTTAACGCAGGCTATCAAATTGTATTATAGTTTGTAAGTATGAAAAAATTACTTTGATTATTTTATATTTTAAAGTTAAGTGGGACTTGTGATTTGTTTGTTGCCGAGGCAAATGAATTATTAATTTTTAATTACGAGAGCAACAGCAACAGACCAAAACGTAAAATCTCCTTTCTGAATATTTAACGATGTGATTTTTTTGATTACAAATATACGGATTTACAAAATTTTCATATCACACATTAGTCAATTAATTCAAACATTTCAAGAAATCATTAAACCTTCTCAGTGCCACAATTATCATGTACCTAATGGTAACTCGTTATTACACGTACTCGAACTAATTATCATTTTGTAAGTCCATTTTACGTACATTCAGCGTTGCAATAATTAACAAAAAAAGTAATTAAAAATTATTTCCATAAAGTAAAAGGGTAACTTTTAAATACATTTATTGTAATGATTACATTCACTGGACGTTTTTACCAAGAAATCCACCGCAACAAACCCGTTACAAGGCGTCGGTATTTTTATGTGAAATTATTAATAGAGGTTTCACAACATAATGTGATTTGTAGAACCAACAGTTACTCGACTTAATTTTTACGCAAAAAAGGTCATGCGAACGGACGTGAGCTAATAATGACTCCACTCACCCCGAAGAATGCGCTGAGGGTGTCGGAAAGCCCCTGAAAATCGTAAGTTCCATCTTCTCTCACCTAAAAGTTTAAAAAATAATTAAAATTTACTAAAGAAACAAAATAAATGTTATTACCGCGCTTAACATTCCAATGACAGAGACAACAGCATCCACATCAACACTACCATCGGGCTGCAGATAAAACAAATAACATTGTAGGAACGAAGAATTTAAAAATTCCAATATTAATTTTTACCTTACTAAGACTTCCCAAAAACCCTGAAATAATGGCACCAAGTAAACCTCCTCCCCCTCCTTCTTCATCTTCTTCGTCTTCTTGTCGAGGCTGCCGAATATTGGTGGAGTTTCCCTGTACTTCGTTCAGAATTTCTTGATTTTGGAAGCTGCTTAGCGTAGTTGCAAAGGGTGTGATTTCGGAAAAAAAGTCAGTTGTGGTTAATGGGTCGGATGTTGGTAGGTCGCTGATTGCCGTTGGTATTTGGAAATTTGTGGTGGTTTCTATGGTGGAAGGCTCAGTTGTTGTTTCCTGTTCGATTGGTTATCGTTTTATTTACAATATTTACAGATGTTTAACAAAACAGTGATTTATTACACTACGGGCGTTAATTAATGCTTACATATTTACAACTAATTAATTAAGAAACGAGTAAGTACCTCTTGCCTTCGCATCCTGAGGAAGCGTCCGGTGTCTTCATCGATACTTGCTGCGTTCTAGGCAATTATATACAGAGTTAATTATTTATACTTAAAACTAATTCATGCAAAATATTAGACCACACATCCTAGCAAGCCATGCATGACCCAGAGTAATTAGCATGAAAGTTCTTTGTTTTACCAACTACCAGACATTGATTAGATAGTAGCACATTACATTTTGCAACCGATTGCCACATGAACGCATAAACTACTCATGCCCTGCTATTACAATATTATTATCATCATCGTCGAAGTAGATGTGACTATTAAGACTTTCAAGTTTTGCATAATAGGTACATAATATACAAATTACGTGGATTTTTTATTGGATTTACTTACTTCCTCTATTATGACGTCTTCTACTAAATCTAAGGCCGCCAACAGACCCTAAAAGTATTAAAATGTAAGTCAGAACCGATGTACGGTTCTCCAAAAAGCGAGTATGTAAAACATGCAACCAACATCACTAATTTAAAATCAGCTAATTAGCACATAATTATTATAAAATCATGTATCAAATTAATAATTATTTTGCGCCTAGGTTGACCGTGAGTTTCTCTATAAGGCATACATTTTAAACTTTTATTCTTTTGTGAAATTCAAACTGACTGTCAGTTGTATTAATTTCTTGAGTGGTATCTTCTTAGACTATAAAAATAAGAAGAGGAGTAGTGTCACATATACTTGAAATTATTATTAGCCTGAATAGGCAACCATCACAACACGAATATAACATTATTTCATCTAGACAGAAATCAAAGAAAGTCAAATTATTATGTTAAATATAGTTACCTATGTATAAATAATTTAACCTGCATAACTTATTTTTGTTGTCATACTATACATGAATTGCCTTATTTTCCAGGTCCCTACTTCTAATTATATTTTTAATTTATGTCGGGCTGGTTGCATACTTTACCGACGTGCTTTCTGAAAATACTTTATTAATTGTGTTTAAATAAAGTTATTTGTAACGGGAAATTTTGTAAAACAAATAATTTAACGTACCCCAACAGCAAAACTTGCCAAGCTCCCAAAAGTCCTACTTCGTCCAGATTTAAGGGCTTTAATTTTTTCTATGGCTTCTACAATTTCCTTATAATTCGAGCTTTTATTTGCCTTCACATGCTTAGAACTTTCTAGCGAGTTTTTTAAGTTTGGTAATGTCGTTGGTAGGTCGGCTCTAACCTAAGAACATATCATTAGGGCCTTATATAATCTAATGCTTCGAAAAACAAGGAAAATTACTTCCTGGGGTGAAAAACGAATAATCAGCAATTCATAAATGATGCATAATATCAAAAACACAGAAAAATAAATTGTTACAATTCTGAATGTCAGGAAGTTGACTCTATAGAATGGTAAATAATTAGGGAAGTTTTGTAGGCATATACTATATATTTCTGCCAATTAGCTTAGTAAAATTCTATACTTTTGGAAAAAAGGTTGTTCTGAAACACGAATGTGATATATTTTATTCTACTGTTTCTTGCTTTCCTTTGTTGAAAATCATATTAATTAATAATATTACTGGTAGTTTGCAAAGGACAAGTGTTGAAATTGGTAATAATAGTATATACTTAATAATTATTTTAAATTGATTTAGATATAGTGATGGAATATCAAATTAATTACATATTTATTACCATGAAGATGCATCTAAATACCTTATTGAGTACGCTGTTGGTAAGCCTGCAGAAGTGGATGTAAATTAAGAAATATTTAAATTTAAATCCCACATAAACATGATACGTTGTAAAGTAAATTTAATAATTTAAATTATTTTTAATTAACTAATATACGGACATTCAACCAAATTTAATATATGGTACGTATGTTTGTAATCCATAGATATGAAACGTTTACCGCATTTACAAGCTTTCTTACCTGTGTTACCACATTCGTTACTTTGGCAGTTTCAATTTTTGGAGACGGAAATGCTTGGGAAATCGACAAGCACGTAATCAACACAAATATTTTCATCTTGGCACTCAAATATGCAACGCACTTTAAATTAAGCAATTTTTAACTAATCGTGGCAATTTTGAGGAAGCTTCTTGTATTTTTACGTAAGTACTTCCTGTAGACTAAAACATTTTTGTGCAATGCGTCTTCTCCGGGAAAGAACTAGTTTATTTGGGTTAAATAACTGTAAGAGACGTTTATCGCACCTGAACTACACGACAACTAGAATTTAATTTTTTTAAGTCCAAAACTGTCACAAAAAACGGTTTGGCTGAATTTTGGAATAGTACTGGGGTTTTTCCGGCATTCCTGACTATTAAAATCCAATTGCCCGATAAGGAGGGATGCTTTTTGCGATAAAGGTTGACCACAGATTTCTAATTGAGGTTTAAATATAGCGGAATCGAATTGTTTGCATTGGTCGTCTGCTTTTCGTGCAGGTCAATTAGTTTTTGTTGAAGAGTAAATTTGTCGCTATTAATCCGACCGCATGGTCGACAAGAAGACGTAACATAGTAAATGACGGGTTATTTTCGTTACGTATTGTTAGGGAAATGGCGCAATTCCATCGGTAAATTGCTATTAATCAAAAATTATAGACTATCTGTGAAATTTCACATTTTGTAAGACTTGAAAGGTATAAATACCCGCCGTGTTTAATAAATTTCATAGAACGCATGTTACCTTTGTTAGCATCCTTGTTTTTAACATAAAGGGACGTTTTTATTGGATACAGGAAAAATAAGAAATAATTGTTTTATCATTGATTTGTAACTGTACATTAGATCAAAATAGAACTGACGTGGAACAATTAGAATGTCACCTTCTACACAAGAATTACACGTCACGTACATTATCACCATAAAACTGAATTTTTCAAAAATCATTTCAAGGTTTTGAGGTTAGTCATTTATATATTTTTCGATTAAAGCCTTTGTTAATGCGTTCTAATTCTTAGAAATCCTATTTAATAATTTTGCTTTTTATTTTTAGATTTTTTCTTACTTCAACAAACAATGGAGGGTTTCCTTATCCTAGATTTCTCTTCTAGGGTAAAAGGTGGTACATGATTTACGGCGTGTTCTTCTACTAACGAAACAAAACACGTAGCCGTTTGTAAACCTTCATAACTCTTGGTGACATTTTAAATTGCTCTGATTAACTGGAAATGCTAAAACCAGAATTGGGTAAACTTGAAAGTTACCGTACGAGTACCTGGATATTCACGTTGCTAGGTAGGACAAATTTATTTATTTTCTGGGCGGAAAATTCGCTTGAGTGCTTTGAGACAGGTGTCATACTCTAAAGATCATGAACTAATTATGTAAAAAAAACGAAGAATATATTATACATTGAAGGCGGCAGCAGTAACTCGAAAAAAAAAGACAAGAATATTTCAGTTACTACGAGGCTGTTTCAAGTGAAATCCGAATTGCGTCCTTAACTAATTTGAATACATTCCCTATTACCAATAATGAAAATAATGACTTAGTTCACACATTTAAGGAGGCCATGAATTGATTATTAAGTGTCTGGAAACAAAAGACAAATTTAATTTCTCAGTTGACAGCTATATTTATAATTTTACTTGAGGAAGAAATGAAAATTGTGACCAGATTTATCACATCATCATAATACTTAAATATTTTTAATGGATTTGTTTAGTTTAGTAGTTCACTTTGGAATGTTTTAATTGTTTTCTTACTTTTTATGCGATGAAGCAGATTTTTGATATAAAGGAATGGACAATTTGTCTTGATCTTACTCACTGAAAAATTTCAATCAAATTTCTATGTCCAAAGACGATTGATAATTTGTCACAAATAAAATTAATTAATAGAAAATCAGATTTTTAATAGAACCGTGTGTGCTCTACACTATAGTTGTTGACAAAAAAAACAATTTTGTGCTTTTTTTATTTTTATTTGACAATACAAAATTACCACTGCATCTCCAAAACAACTTCTTTAATTGAAGGTAATCAAATCATACCAAAAATTTATTTTAATTTCAGTACAGTCATCCAGTAAGTCACATCCTCTTTCGAAAAATACCTGAAAAACGATTTTGTATGTTCCACTTTGTCTTTTTTAATTGGCTCTGGTGGTGGCGATACTCTTGGTGTGGACATTATTTGGAAAAGATGAACTGTATTATTTTTGTTAGATCTGGTTTTTTTTAATAAGTAGTAGGTACATCACTTATGGTACTGACAGGATCATGAGAATTTCGGTATGAAATCACATCTGAGTTACGTTTGTAAATTATTTGCTTCACCTTCGTGTAAGGTAGATTACGAAAAGATGAAATTTTTTTTAGCCACTGCTTTGAAGTTTAGAAATTTATATTCTTGAATTTGACTTACATATTTTGTACGGTTTGCGAGTTCTAGTTTTAAGTAGCATTCTCAAAATTGCCACTGGACTGTGAAGTTCTAAGTCTTTATTCATTTTCATGAAATGCAACAATGCCGCAGACATGTGAGAATTTTTATTTTGCGGCACACAAGCATCGGACCACAAAATTATTTTTTGCACTGAAGGCCTATATCTAGGATAAGGTTTTCTAAGATCAAAAGAAGTGGACTCGCAATGTCTGTTCCTTTTCTCCCTGCAATAGTTTCATTCCATAGCACGCAATATCCTTGTTTCTTGCACACATCATATGCAGTTAAATTGTAGACCGCAAACTTCTTTTTGTAGTAACTTTTCGAAATGTTGGACTGAGGACATGTTAAAACGCTTTGCATATCAAATGATATTACTGCAACGGTATCCTCTTTTTTTTAATATCACTGCTGATTTACAATCTACTCTTAGATACATTGAGTAATAAGTAAATATGCTGAGGGAATAAACTTGAATAGAGAAGTCATCCATCGACGACACTCTTACAGATGCCAAGGAGGGGTGATGTAGGTTTAATTATCTTCTTCTAGCTGTGGTAGGTCGGACGGCCACTGTCGTTTCAACCTTCTCGGAACATCTGGTGGGTTGATCATTTCTTCGACATATCTGTTTTCATGGCCCAGTAATCGTTGATGATATAGTATGGATAATCTATGAATTTCTTGCGTGACAAATGGAATTTGTAGGTCTTTATGAAGCGTTAAATTTGAGACATACCAGGGTGCATTGGCTATGGAGCGCAGGATCTTTGATTGAATTCGCTGAATGATCTTAGTGTTAGAGGGTTTAGTGCATCCCCATAATTGAACTCCGTACGTCCATATAGGTTTTAATATACACTTGTACAGGAGTAGCTTATTTTCTAATGATAATTTGGATTTGCGACCCAAGAGCCATGACATTTGCCGTAGTTTTATGTTTAGTTGTTCGCGCTTTGTTTTAACATGTTTTTGCCACGTCAGTTTTTGGTCTAGGTGTAGACCAAGATATTTCACTTCACTCTGTACCGGTATTTGTGTATTATTAATAGTAACTTGTGGACAAATTACACGTTTGGTTGTGAATGTGACTTGCGCTGACTTCGTTCGATTTATTTTTATTCTCCATTTGTTAAACCAATGTTGGAGGAGGTCTAAGTGGCGTTGGAGTTGTTGCGATGCTGCTATTGGATCGTTGTTTATTGCTAGCAGGGCCGTATC
>JABXWE010104256.1:0-13476 GCA_014611495.1 Limonius californicus | reverse complement strand
TTGTCGGTTAGTTCGTCAACGTTAGGTGGTATATAAACCGCGTCAAGTTATAGAAAATTATTAGATTGGTATGATAAAGAAAGAACATAAATTTGTCTACGCTTACGTTTTTCATACGCTAGTTCATCAACAACTTGTTCTAAAGCATCTTCTAGTTCTTCTTGAATAAGAAACTGTTTCATTTTCGTAGAAAATTTCACAAGTAGCAATACACAATAAAACTATGCGTCTGCACACCTCAAGAATACATCTAAAGTAAAGTAACAAATGACAAGTGTAGATCTTGAACAAATACAAACCTGCATAGATTTGCATCATACATTTGACCAATGGTGCGTTTTCGAACCACCTAGATTCTTTGCAAATTTTATTGTATGTGTGAAAAATCCAGCGGTAATTAAACATCTTTGTCATTTTCTTTGTTATAATTAGTAATCATTTTTAACAAAATTTGTAAAACAATCATGTTGTAACATAACGAAATTACATAAACAAATTGTATTGCTGAAAACTAGCATTATTGCCTGAATGCAGACCAGCATTTTTATATGAAAAATTGGAGAATTCTGTACTAGATTTACATATATCGTTGCTTCAACATCTTAAGAGTGATAACAGATGATTAAATTAAAATATAAAAAATTTCCAACATTCGAAAAAAATTATTAAATTAAGTGGTGCGTTAACGCACCATTGGCTAAAGATGGGTTAAAATGATTGTATGCTAAAACACGTACTTCCGTCTCTTCATTTATATTTCTTTTGGCTTCTTTTGGTTTGTAAAAAGATCCATACAGTTTTAAATTTGCTTCCGGTTTTGCAAATAATCTTTTATCTGGCTGTCTTCTTTCCATGTATGTTTGTAGATATAATTCAGATGCTGCATTTGCATCGCGATTGAAAATGTAGAAACAAAATATCATATCGTTTTGTTCTTCCGAAGAATAAACCATATTTTCTATTGTTATTAACTTTACACTTACATGTAACACCTAATTGTAGTCGTAATTATTATTTACAGCGAACCAAATTTGACAACTAATAAGAACAAACGAAACAGCTCGTTAGATCATTTGTTTTCCAATTCCAAGGCACACCATTCTTTCTAGAGATAAATTTTTGATTTTATACTTTTATTTTTGTAAATCCTGAGCAAACTAACAAAAATAGATAGGACAACCCATACATATTTGAAATCAGCAAAAAAAGAGCTTTTTAATGAGCCTACGGCCAACTATGATTGCCATTTAAAAAAATGCAAGTTTAGTTTATATCTCGAAAATCAAGAGCGCCATGACTTTTTTGATAATTTTTTTGAATTCTACGTAATCAGATCTACAAAAACCATTTTTTATTTATGTTCTAGCATAAATGGTTGTGGAATTATTTAACATTTAAGAAATAGTTCGTTTTTGGTATTTTTAAAATATTTAAAAAAGTTGAAAATCTAGGTCAAATTCAAAAATGGCATTAAGTTCGCGTCAAAAATCTGCCCAACTTTGGTAATTTAACCGACTCTGTAACTCTTATAATAACAAAGTTACCCATACAACACGGGTAGATTATTGTCACCCTGTATACAAGCGTCAAGTTATTATGGAATCAAACAGATTATAAGCATGGTGCCGTGAGTATCCTTAAAACATCAACACATATCGTCAAGAAAATAGAAATATATGTTACCTAGGCAAAAGTTGGAAGGTTCACAAGGACTAAGGAGAAGCTCGCAAACCCCTGTTAAAAATACCCATTACAATGAATACTAGTTTCACATACTGTTGTGAATAACTATGTTGCGATTGGGTTTATAGATACTCAAGTCATTTTAGCTAGTGATTATATTGCCCTGTAATTATTAGGAAAATTATTTACAACTTGAATCTAAATGTAGTGATATTACTGTTTATTTCCCATTTGCTTACAGAAATGATTAACAAATGCAGTAACAAATACAGATATATTATTCGTTAGCCCATGATAAAATAAATCATATTAGATTATTATATATACGTTTATTTAAGCTATCATCGACGATAACTTTTGCTATTCTTTTGTCATCTTTCTTGATTAACTTTTGGACAACACCCTGGTTACCTCTGAGTTAATACACAAAAATTCTTACATTTGACGGAAAGTTACGCCAAAAAAATGGAAAAACATATTAGCAAAAAAGATTCACTATGGAGCAACACATGTTTTTTCATTACAGATTACATTTCACACTACGACATTAGTAAAAGGACAATTTTATTGAGAAAATATTTTCTTAAGTAAAACGTGACCATTACATGCTTGCGACAATTGTTCAAATAAATCCACAACCGAAAAAGAAAAGAAATTTGGGAATATCCAAGAATCTTCTGGAATGCTTGTAGGTTAATCGTAGGTTCTTACGTTGCGTGCTTTTCCAGCAGAACCGAATTTACTTTATGCATTATGAAAAGGATACATAGTTGAATTATAAATTCCATTATGTGTATTTAGTATTATGGTTTTAACAACAAAATTTAACATCCGTATATATTATGCTAATTTATATATACAATAAAATTACAATAAATATTACACCAGGAATGTGGAACGATCCACAACGTACATTATTAAAGGGGTGGAGAGCTGTGCACCACAAGACATGCGCTATATCTCTCGGGGTTTCTTAAGCCATTAGTATCTGCAAAGCAAGCATCCTCTTTAAAAAATTATCATCCATTTTTAGTTACAGTCCCATGTTTAGTGCATGCAATATTTCCAATAATTAGTGAGGTAGGTAAGAGTTCCCATTAATTTTATTTGAATATAGAGATGTTACAAGACCTGCCAACTCAATTATTTTTGTAGGATTTTTTAAAGTTAGGCACTTATCAACCGTTGATGGTACCAACGTTTTCGTTTTTCTCTATTGTCTTTTACAAGCTAGTGGGGAGATGATTTTAAAGACGCACTGTGACAAGCATATATACAACATTAACTCGAAATGATTCATTTATTTTCTACATATATAAGCATAAATTAGGTTAACACTTAAACAACAATTTTTATTAACAAATGCGAAAAAGAATACATGGTGCCACAGAACTGAACATTTTATCCCCTATAAAAATATGGGCCCGAAAGACCGCAGGAAGACTTAAGAAATCGCTGTAAAACACACTGTTTTGGATATTAAAGTTAAATTTGATACTTTGATACTATGATTACCAATTGCTCATCCTTAAAAGATAACCTAAGGATACCTCCTTGGGATAGTATATAGGTTAACCACAGGGCTTAACCTTTGGATATGATGGGGAGGTGTCCAAAGGATTACTTTCATGGTTAACTTTTGGATATGTCGAGGAGGTCCCCAAAAGATGACTTTCATGGTTAGCTTCTGGACACCTTCTACGACTAACTTTTTAGCGACATTGAAGCCTTAGGGTTGCTTTTTGCTTAGCTCAATTGTGAGATAGTTAACCTACAAGCTAACTTTTGGTCGACTAATGGTAACCTTGTATTTTTGAAAGGTTAACTAACTAGTTATCTTTTACATAATTTTGGTTATGTGAGTATTTATTTATTTTCACACAGACTAAATAAGATGTGATTGGATGGTAATGAAGAGTTAATGAAAAACTGATATTGGAATCGGACATCCGAGGAGGTCCTCAGAAGATGACTCTGATAGTTAACTTTTGGACACCTTCTTCGACTAACTTTTTAGCGACTTTGAGGATGCCTTAGGGTTGCTTTCTTCTTAGCTCAATTGTGACAGAGTTAATCTACAGGCTAACTTTCGGTTGACTAATGGTAACCTTGTATTTTTGAGAGGCTAACTAACTAGTTATCTTTTACATAATTTTGGTTATGTGGGTATTTATTTATTTTTACACGAATTAAATAAGATGGGATTGGATGGTAATGACAAAGTTAATGAAAATCTGATATTGGAATCAGACAGTGGATAAAAATCATACGTCGAGCAAGACAAAGATGCGGCCTCTTACCACTACCGTTTTAAACTTGTTTTCCAAAGAGGCTTTAGGAAGCAACGTTGGACATGCCGACGGCACCGCTGTGTTGGCTGAAAACGTAGAAGACTTACAAAATCTACTAATACAAATGAATGAAAAATGCGAAGACGTAGAACTACGCATGAATATTGAAGCAACATAGTTCATGGTTCAAGTAAGAATCCCGTTGATCGAATTCAACACATTATGAACGATAAGTCAATTGAAATGGTCAAAAAATATTGTGTATTTAGGGTGTTGGATAAACACCAAGTGAAAATCGGATCATAAAATAAAAATAAACAGCAAGAAACGCATTTCAAAAATGTAGAACTTATTACGTAACAAAAACTTAAATCTCTCCAGTCACTTAAAGTTTTAAATGGGGACCGTAGTAGAGTAATGGCCGCAGCGCTTGGCTTGGAGTTATTCTACCAAAGTCGCTCAGGTTCGAATCCTAAGCACTGCACTTTCCCAGGGTGTTTGTGGTATCTGGGGCATTGGGGTTTTTCAATGGTGGGGCATGTTAGACCTGTGAATAACACGAAATGTGCTGAGACGGGGTAAGCTGGGTGGGATGGGATTCTTGGAGTTGTATTCGGCAACTCCACGATTCTTAAAAAAAAAAGTTTTAAATGATTCTGTGTGGTCACTCTTGGTATACCTATAGGGTTGTATGGTCTGGACGTTGAAAAAAGCCACAATGCGAAAAATAGAAGCATTTGAAATGTGGACTTTCAAAAGAATATTGAAAATGCAGTGGATTGAAAGAGTAAGCAACCTCCCAGTATTGAGAAGAATGGGAAGAGAAAGATAATTGCTAACTATAATCAAAACGAGAAAAACAATATATTTTGGGCACATTCTAAGGAATAACAAGTACGGATTACTACAGCTCACAATTAAAGGGAAAATTGAAAGAAAATTATGAAGAAGATTTTCATGGTTCCAAAACATTAGTACGTGGACAGGCAAGAATGTCGAATAACTATGTCGTACTGCCATGGGATTGTGGTCCCCAAATTCTAATTATGGAAGACAAATAAGCTATGCAAATGCAAGTATACAGGCCCCTCCCAGGTATGGTCCAAAACTTTTTATTACCTTCTATATATCTATATTAAATAAAACATACATTTAGATAATACGTATCAGTTAAAAAATGTATAATAAATTATCCGTTTTGTAATGTAGTTGCCATTTCTGTAGGCGAATTTTTGCCATCGTACTAGACCTCTACGACAGAACCCAATTTGGGTGGTTCATAGTCATTATTTAACTATTTTCTTGACGTTTTCATTTGTTCCTAAGTGGTTACCACTTAAACTCGTACTTTAAATGGTCAAACATGTAGTAATTTGTAATAATAAGATATAAGCCCTACCTCAGTTTTAAACTACAAGCTTCAGTTGATGTACTATGTGGTATTCCACTACGATGGGCATCTCTTAGTATTGCTATCTGGAAAATGTTTAATCCCCTCTAACATTACTCTCACCTAGGGTTTGTTTTCCATATATTCTAAACGAATTGTATAGGAATTGTTTACTAGAATCAATAAGTGTTTTCTGCTTAAACGGAACTTCGGAAGATGATATACTTAATCAAGCTATCCTTTGACGTTGGTAATAATCGTTTACTGCTAGTTATTACACAGGTCTAATAAATCAGTTTTAAAGACTTACTTAACAATTAGATAGTATTTTTAGAACATAGATTGCTAAATAGCTCGAAACAAAATCCAAGACCAACACATACGTTTTCCATGACGTTTACTCAATACAAATATCTTGTTAAGGAATATTTATTCTAAATTAGACATACGAAGTATAAAGTTTAAAATAACTAATGACTATCAGAATATACCTATCAAGGTGAACATGTTGTAGGAATTCGCGATTTCACTAGCCTAGATTTGGATAGATTTAGTTTTTTTCCGTAACCATTTGCACTTTATTTCTACTGTCTCCCTTGCATTCGTCGTAATAATTTCATATTTTATGTTAATTTTTCATAATAAATCCCTTCTTCCAAGATAACTCAATTATTACACAGAAAATCTATAAGTTACATTAAAAAACTTTGAAATCCCTTAGATTTATCTTTCTACATGTCGTACATCCAACACCTTGCAGGCGGAAACGGTTTTCTATGAGTTGCTGCTGATCGCTATCATGTCAGCGAAGTATCTGTCGCTGTCATTCCACACCATTGCCGAATACTCCTCAATCATTGACGTGAATAGGTGGTCTAAAACGAATATCACCATTCAAGCTCCTTAAATGTGTAATGGAACTTTTAAAAGATACCTGTTAAGCATTTTATTAGACAAAAATTAAAATAATTGTCAATGAAACCAAACATCACAGAATAGCTACACGAAGATGAAATATACAGTAAAAGGCGTATTCGGGTCGTTCAGCTGCAAAAAAATGAAGATAAACTTACACGAAAATTGAAGCCTTTCTTACTCTATAATCACAGACGCTCGAATATGCTTTATATTTGTAAAGAGTTATCTAATACAATAAATCATTTAAAAGCAATTCCACGATTAGATAACTTGTACACAAACTCATAGAAGTTCTAATGTAGTTATGCAAACGCAGCTCTAGAATTACTTCGGAATTGTAACAAATTTGTCAAAGATTAACACAACTAAAATCTGGTTTGAAAACTAGCTTATGCATATTTTAAATATTAAGTTAAAATGAATATACAAAAGCTTTAGTTTGGGGAAATATGAGGAAACATGTAAAGCAACAAAGTAGAATAATGCTAGTTAAGAAAGTAAGCTTTACATAAATTATTTTAAATTAAATACACTTGTAGTTTAATAAACTTTAACAGGAAGGAATAAGGATAGGGTAATTATTCTACTGTATTATATAGTTCTAAACTTGTAATTCATATGTTAACATTTTCTTCGTAGTAATTCACTTTCGGTTGCTTCCGTAAATAAATTTTACGAGCATCGAATCGTATTCTTTAATTTAACGTAATTCGTTAATAGGGAATCGTTCGTGTTTGAAGCATAAGTTAAGTATGATTTCATCTACTAGAGTACATACCTTCTATACTAACTCGTAGCTAATGAATTATTTCTTCATTCTGAAGTAACAACATTGGTTGCCGCGATAATTGAGCAAGAAACACACTTCTTGCAGCGATTAAGGGATTATCCAGAACAATAATACTAACTACAGTTAATTTTTTATTGTCACAACCTAGTCTGCTTTAATTGTTTAACAATTTTAATGTACTCATACCAATGCCATTTTGTTTCATATCTTAGATTTCCTTCTCTTTTTATAAAAAGAAGTCATAATTTAAACTTTTGCATTGGAACAAGTTTAATTTTATGAATTAAGTTTTGTTGAATGTGTTGTATTTTGCCTGTGTCAAGATTAAGGATTAAAATTAAATTTGTTTTAATTTACCAATTTCCTCAAACATTCAAGCTCATGGCAATAAATAGCATCAGCTACTTGCATATTTCTTCAACTTTTAACTGCATGATTGACCACGTATCATGCAATAGGTATGCGTTATGGATTCGAATATTTCGTACTATGCAGTACTTGAACTTTCTGAACATTAACTATAGTATTTACCAGAAGCTGGTAAGAATTTGAAAAGATGAATTACTGAAAATAATCGATACGTAATAATTGCGATAGACTCTGGTAATATTAGATACTTTCTAAACCTCCTAAAATGATGATAAATGTATATTATGCAATGCCTTCGTTATATCTACCAAATGTGCAATGACATGGGTACTTACTGTCGGCATAAGCTGATCTGTGCTGCGAACACGGGTCACCTTGTTCTTATATATCAACTTCTTTACGCATCGCTCCATTGGCTGATTCCACTTCATAAAGCTGACATACAAAATATAAAACATAAAAAGTACGAGTGCCTCGTACCACTCGATGCTGTTGTCTCTGAAGAACATAATAAGCGTAATGAGGCTAACTGAATAGAAGAAGCAGTCTCTGAATAACGGCCACCAGGTCAGATTGAGCACAGTTTTAGAGAAAATAGCGCACATGCCGATGACAAATAAGATATTGAAAACGGCTGAGCCCACGATGGTACCGATGCCCACATCATCAAACGACACGAACACACCGATTACGCTGGTAAAAAGCTCGGGCGCGGAACCCCCGGCCGCCATGAAGGTCGCGCCCGCCACGTCGTCCTGGATGTCGAACTTCTCGATGATGACGTCCAAAGAAGGAACAAAAAATTCATCACACACGATGGCCAGCGCGACAAACATGTAAACCAACCCCAAAATATGTAAGACGATGGCTCCTTGACGAAGCTGATCCTCGGTAAAAAGGTCCGTCGGAAAGAGCGGGTCCTCCTTCTGTAGTGTAAGATTATTCCCATCATGTGTGTTATTATCAACATTGTCATGTCGCACGTCATCCTCAGCGGGCCGGTGCGCAGCACAGCCAAGCAGTAGCGCCAGCAGCGCGCAGAGGAGCGCAACGCGGTGGGTCATAGCTTCGAGCGGTGGGTCATTGCCGCAGCGAGGCCGGGCGCGGACTGCTCACCATCGCTCGATACGAAGCCGAGCCGCGCAGTCTGCGCTAGTGCACTACCCTGGCTTGCGCCTCAACCCCTACGATCATGACAGCTCGCTGCTTATGCTGATGCAACTTCGCCAAGACACCTTGAGCTCCGATAGATTTCACCGACCGATTAAAATTCCAGAATAATTTTTTTTTCAAAAGTGTATTAATCTTAAAACGAAGTACGAAAATTTTAGAAAATACCGCATAGCATACGACTTCCAAAAGCGTTACAAGAGAAACAAGATTAAGTTATAATAGTTAAGTTTGTCAACCATGATCAGCTAACTGCTTAACCGGATAAGAGGATCAGTGGGTACCCTGATTTTCAGTTTCACTAAATCCGTCCTTGGGGCATAAGCAGACAGGATCTCCCAGTGGCCTTATAATGTTCACAATGCTTGACCATTTATTGGTCATGACAGCAGGTATCATCTGATCATATGTCGTAGATAGCGTCACCAGGGGTACTTTTTGAAGTGTATTGTTCTCATTTTCGGTCCAATGTACTCTGTACCTCGCATTCTGTATTCTGTACTTTTCCATAAATATACCAAATGATCTTTCCATTCCTCTTGATGTAGGTCATCTAGAGGTCTTTAGGCAGTCTTTTTAGGAGTAATACTATGTTTTTACAATTAAAATTGTTGTATTCCGTACTATGTGATGTTCCATAAATCTGCAAAAGCTTTTTTTTCCTCTTGTCGTTTAGAAAGAAATCATAATACTGGTAATCACCTGATCATACACCACGAAATTGGCATTACGAGGTTGAAGATAAGTTAATAGCATTTTTTTATACAGCCATTTAGAGGTAATTACAGTTATTGGAACGTATTCTTGAAAACGGTAAAAAAAATATTGCCGTATCAACCTCTAAAACGTTTTAAATACTGCTGGAAACATATTTAAGTAGTGACGTTTGGCTGCATCAGCGCGACATTCTTCAAGTATCTGTTTCTTTCTACTAAATGTGTCAGCCGACAGAATACGTCACACGTACAGTGTTGGTGTTGTTTCTTTCGCAGATGTAACTACGACATACGTCTTTGTCGGAAATATGAATCTGCAAGCAACTAACGAAGACAGAAATATGCTCAGTTTGTGCTGTTCAAATAAAGCGCCAATCAGAAACTGAAAAATGCTCATCGTAAGAACTATGCCTACACCAGCGTTTTCCAAACTTGTAGGTTTCGCCGCCCCCTTATTAAACATGTTATGATATACGCCCCCCTTTCTAGCAAGATGGAATTTAGAACTTTCCCGAGCGCTGTAAGATGGTCCAGAAATTGTGACAGTGGGGCAGAACGTATAAAATCATTATGCATGTTCGGTTAAGGTAGTTTAATAGTAGCCGTAGCAGCGAGTAGACGCGGGTCTTTAGGTCTTCCTCTTTTACGACGTTCTGCAGGCTGCCACCCTCAAGGCTTTTTAGGTTATCGCTAGTCGTTTATACGTTTCATATGGCCACACAATTTCAACCTTCGTGTTTGCATCCTTTTGCTACAATTTTTGTCTGTTGCTGTCCTTTGCTTTATTTCCACATTTGTTACATACGTATTGGAGTCTGGAGACATTGCAGCTTCTTCTCAAAAAGTCCAACTGAACTGCTTCGAATCTTTGTCTTTGCCTTTTTCTAAGCTCCCAAGTTGTATAAATGCAGTTGTTAATAGTGAGGAGCGACTACAGTACATAATATTTTAATATTTTGGCTACTGACAATATGAAACTAAATAAATCAAAGAAGCATTTGCAAACAAAGCTTCAAGATCATGAAAATAAATCTAGCGATTTCTTTGTGAAGAAATTAAAAGAGTTTATTAATCAGAAATTTGCCTTTAATACAGATTATTCATTGCTTCAAGAAGCTCTATTTGCATCTTATAAAGTTGTACATCGCATAGTCAAGTGCAAGAAACCTCACATAATTGCGGAAAATCTTATTCTTCCTGCTGTAGTTAATATGGTCGCAACAATGCTTGGAAATAGTTATTCTAAGAGATTCAGAAAATATCAGTATCTAATAATTATATTAGTAGACGCATTGATGATATGTCAGAGGATGTGCAGGAGCAACTTTTTTCAAAACTTACAAACAAACTGTTCAGCTAGATGAGGCAACGGATATTATCAAAAATGCACATTTGATAGCATATGTTCGTTACTGCGATAATGGATCTATAAGCGAGAACTTACTTTTCTGTAAAGAAATTCAGAGAAGAACTACAGGTGCGGATTTATTTCAACTGCCTGGTAATTATATAGCAAATTCTGGCTTAGAGTGGAAAACCTGTGTTTGTACTGATGGGACACCGGCGATGGCAGGAAAATATGATGGTCTACAAGCATTTATACGCAAAAAGAATCCAAATACCACTTGGCACCATTGTAATTTCTGTTGTAAATTATATAAAAACAAGACCTTTAAGGGCAAGACAATTTTCAATGTGATATGGGCGCACTATTGTTATATTACGAGTCTCGGTGGTTATCACGTAGAAAAGTTATACGAGTATGAGCTTAGGCAGCAGATATATGCGTTTCTGAAAGAAGAGCTCACAAAGATGCCGAAAACTTTTTTGACGAACTGTTCATTATGAAACTGGCTTATTGGACTGACATTTTTTGAAAACTAATATTTTAAATACGCACGTGCTAGAAAATAATACTCATATATTACAACTATCAGTTCAAATTTGACAGCTTTTCACGAAAATTGGAACTTTGGATAAACAACATAAACAGCAAAGACACAGAAATGTTTATTAATTTAAAAACATTTATTAACGATAACAAACCAAGTCATACAAATGTATATGTCATTTTTAGATGCATAGAACGTAATTTAAAAACGTTATCTACAACTTTTAAACGCTACTTCTTTGAAAATGATAGTCTTCTGACCAAATACGGGTGGATAACAAACCCGTTTGACGTTACATGCACTGATTTATCATTGGATGAAGAGGAACAATTCGTTAATCATCAAAATACAGAAAAGGAGAGACAAATTTCGTCGACAACCATTGTCGAGTTTCTAGAAGTTTTCAAGTATGCGGATTATATTGCCATTTCCTACATCTTATCTTTGTGAAGTTGAGTCCTCTGCAGAAGTCGAAATACAGAAACCAGCCCAATATCGAAGGTGAACTAAGAGTAGCGGTTTAGTCATTTAGAATTAAACTTGCACAAGTTATGCCGTTCAAAACAGGCGCATTTAAGTCACTTCTCTTCTTCTTGGTGTCAGCTTCTCCCTCGGAGGTTTCTGATCAACATGGCGATCCTAATTTTCGAAAAGGCTGTACGGAATAGCTATTCAGATGAAAGCCCGAACCATACTCGTAGGTTGCACAACCAAGAAATCCTCCGACGTCCGACACTTCTTCGTCCAATTATTTTTCCCTGCATGATAAGCTGCAGGACTCCGTATTTACTATTACGTGTGATATGGCCAAGGAACTCTAACTTCCTTTTCTTAATGGTGAATAAAACCTCCAATTCTTTGCCCATTCTTTCTAGGACTTGTTGGTTTGTAGTGTGCGCCATCCAGGAAACTTTTTAGCAAGCGCCTATATACCCAGAGCTCAAAAGATTCCAGTCTCTTTGTGGTTTCCTTGTTCAAGGTCCATCCTTCAAGCCCGTACAATAGCACTGGGAACACATAGCATCTAACCATTCTTATTCTCAAAGCTAATGACAGATTTTGAGTTGTTAGCAACTTATTCAATTTAATGAATGTTTGTCTAGCTTGCTCAATTCTTGACAGTATTTCGCTCTTATGTGTGAAATCTTGGTTAATTATAGTGCCAAGGTATTTGAAATGTTGTACCTTTTCCACCGTTCTATTACCGATGGTCAGGTTGACTGCATTGTTATTTCGTTTTGAAATCACCATCATTTTTGTTTTTTTAGTATTGATAGGTAGCCCATATGCTTCGCTGACTGTTGTTATTTTATTTACCAGTCTCTGCAGATCTTCTATGTTACTCGCGATCAGGACCGTGTCATCAGCATACCTGATGTTGTTGATTGGGCTTCCATTTATTACCACACCTGCTGTTTCATTCTCTAATGCATCTCGAAATATAAATTCTGAGTAGATATTGAATAGCATTGGAGAAAGGACATAGCCCTCCCTGACTCCGTTTTGAATATTGATTTCATCTGTTATGTTGTTATCATATTTTACTTTCGCATTCTGCCCCCAGTAAAGATTGGCTATGATCTGTATGTACATATCTGTATGTCGTGGTGGTCGATGTTAATGCTTTGTAATATATCTAAAAGTTTTTCATGTTTCACATTGTCGAAAGCCTTGCTATAGTCGATGAAACATATGTATAGGTCATGGTTAATGTCCAGGCATCTTTGTGCTAAGATATTTAAGGCAAAAATGGCCTCTCTGGTACCCATCCCGTTACGAAACCCAAATTGTGTATCCGATGTCTCTGCTTCGCATTTGTTGTGAATTCTGGCATGTATAATCCTTAGGAAAGCCTTCAGAACATGGCTCATTAGACTTATGAGTCTGTGTTCATCGCATTTGGTTGTTCTCGGTTGTTTTGGTATAGGAATAAAGGTAGAGATAAGCCATTCCTGAGGGATATGTCCTGTTCTGTAGATGTCGTTAAACAAATCTACTATAACAGTAATTGAGTGTTCATCCAGCAATTTCAAGACTTCACAGTGTATCTCATCTGGCCCCACTGCTTTACCGGATTTTGCGGTCTTTATGGCATGTTCTACTTCTACCCGTGTAATTTTCGGTGCGTCTTCTGATCTGATAATATTATATTGACCTGATCTTTGGTCTTTAAATAGTTCGGTTATGTATTGTTGCCATAGGTTTATCTTCGCTTTTAAATCAATAATTATTCTATCCCGATCATCTTTTAATATAT
>JABXWE010104253.1:0-14802 GCA_014611495.1 Limonius californicus | reverse complement strand
CATTCTTCTTCTGTTTCGTCCCCACCTTACTATATCTTCTGTGTTGCATGTCTCTCGGATTTCGGTGTTTCGTATTCTGTCGTGTAGAGTTTTTCCCGCTATTGTTCTGAGAATATTTCGTTAGTACGTAGCAGTTGTTTGGTTTTTCGCGTGTCGGCCCTAGTTTCGATAGCATATGTCATGATAGGTCGTACGCTTGTTTTATATATTTTGACTTTTCCTTCTACGCTTATGTATTTGTTGCTCCAGATCAAATCTCGTAGGCAACCAGAGACCGAGGCTGCTTTGGTGGTTTGTTTCACTACTTCCGCATAGAGGTCACCTTGACTTGAAATCTCTATTCCCAAATAGGTAAACTTCATCACTTGCTCTATCGATTTGTCGTTAATAATTAGTTTACATCGAATAGGTTCTTTGGATATTGTGAGCGATTTTGTTTTTTCTATATTTATTTGCATATTGTACTGATCGGCACTTAAATGGAACTTATTTAATTTTAAAGTTGTTTAACATTTAAAAAAAAACTTAGATAATATGATAACATTTAATTCATTTCTTTGTTGCATACATGTTTTGTAAGTTCATGTTTACTACTTTATATCCTTCGCCAGCTTCAGTTAACCAGCGCAAGAATTTAAAGGTTAATAACCAGCAGTTACCAAAAATGTATATTATATATAACCTCTGAGATGAGTTCTTCTTAAATTTTATGTTTGAAGTGTGTCCCTTTACGTTGTTTTCAACAACTATGTAATAATATTGTAATATTTTTTTCTGAAAGAAAGCGGCTCACCTATTACATTCCAATAGAATGTTTCATTTTAAATTCATTAAAATGTTAACACGTAAAAATGAGTAAAAATAAGGTATATTCGACATGTCGTGGCTTACACATTTGTTTTCAAAATAAAGAAAAAGCCATTTTAGAACTATTCATTAATAGGCCGATTTGAAATAATATTTAATTTTTTGTAATATTAATACATAATAATATTAAGGTTAGCTTAATTAAACAATATTATAAATTATCAACAATGTTTTTAAATTTACATTTAAAAAATATTTTATTTTTTAATAAAAAAATTGCTTATCAGCCAGAAAGTAGTTCAATAGCTGAGGGATATTTTTGTTATCGCGCATAACCTAAGAGGTGTTCAATACTTTTTAAACATTGTTTACAATTTTTATTACAAGCTGAATTATTTGAACTACTGCAAAAATTTTTCCTCTTTCAGCCTTAAAATAGAAATTAGGTGGAAGATTAAAAGGATATATCATGACATGTAAGTTCTGTTATTGCCAACTACAACACATGCGGAATAAATTATAACAGACGTACCCAAGAATTCGTCTTCGCCTTCAGTATCGCCCAGCTATCTATGTATAGCCTACGGCGGTGATTGTTGCAAACTGTAGCCCACCATGCCTGAATCATTACAAACCTTCCCACATTCGTTAGAATTTAAATATAAGCAATTAGACGTCAAAAAAATTATTTTCCTTCGTTTAAAATGACACGATGATGCGGTAAAATAAGATAGTTTTTAATACAATCCAGTATATGACGCAATCTGTAGTATAATTTATCATAATCGCAACAACCGCGTTGAATGTATGGAAAACTACACAAACACACACGTACACGGATAAACATTCTAAAAATAATTTTTTGAGAAGTAAATGTGTTCGTTTCACACGTATCGTTGACGTAACGTACTCGGCGTGTTGCGTCGGACCCGATGTTATTCATATGAGCAGATGGTGAATGTTTCCCCTAATATTCGCTTCCTACCACTTGTGGATGTTGGTAAAAAATAAAAGCATTGTAGAAAATGTTATGGGATACGCCAATGGTTCTACTACGTCCTTAAAAGTATAGAGTAATGTTTTTAAATTTATTATCTGTTCAAATGTTTACATTATTTTCTGATAGATATGAAGACACAGACAGCAAAGATAGTGCCAGATGAGAAAAAATTCGTTGGCTTTTAAGTGTGTTTATGCACTGCCTTCTAAATACCGTTACACAAAGCTAAACATGCGTTTATTACATCATCCATCATCCTTGGCGAATATTTTGTGAATATGTGGCGAATAAACGTGTCATCTGGAGGCGGTTTAAGGTTATTTGCCTGAAAAAAAACCATTTATGAATGAAATATTATTTGCTGCTTTTTGTCCGGTTACTACTTAATGTGCCCTTCGCTAATATTTCAAATAATGTGGAAAACTTGAAATTAGTGGAGTGCTTACTAATAAAAATGTTCCTACAGCAACGATATATGCTGTAACAAAAGTCCACCAGTACGAAGAGAAAAATACAATTTACCAACATTTTAAATAATTTAAAAATCACACGTTTCTTCAGATTTGTGCGTGTGTGATTAAATCAATACAAAACAACTTTTAGTAAAATTCTTGCTTACAACGGTTGCGCAAAAGCCCTATCATTGTCGTTACACCTACTGAGTGAGCTATTTTTCTGGAAGAACCGAAACCGTTCATCATAGTAGAGTTGATAATCGACAAACCATAGTTTTGAAAGCTTGCGTAACACCTAAAATGGAATCATGTTTCATTGCAGAACAGTGACACACATGCTAAACGTCATCATTATTGAAGTTTTCATAAATCGGTGTCCATTACTGTCAACGCTATTCAAAATTTGCAGTTTTGTAAGCCTTCTGGCACAAACGGTATGAAAGCCCTACAAAGTACATATTCAGTAACTCAGTTACAAGAACGACATTACCATCATTACCTCTTTGACGGCACAAATAATGTAGTGATTTGTTAGCACTTGCATTCATCCTCTATGGAATATCGTATACAGTATCGTCTGTAAACATAAATGCCTCGCCCATAACATTTTCTTTACCGACATTGTCATTTTCGTAGTATCGTTGAACCATACACTGTAAGTGCTGACTGACTGATAATTATGTAACGGATTGAGTCATTTGGGGAATTGCTCTTAGAACTGACTGAAGCAAGAATGATGAGAGTACTTCCAAATGATACTTTGTTCACGTTCTCCGGATCGAAAGTAGGCTTCCAAAATAAATTTATCCTGCCGTATTTGAACATTTAATTATCTTACAATTACACAATTGGTGTCCTTTTTTAAAACAAAACCTTGTAATTTAGTTTTCTTGCTTAATAAAGTAACCGAATATGACATTTAAGTCTTGAAAAAACTGTTAGTACGTTAGCATTCCAAACACAGATACACGGGACACATTAAACAAAAGAAATAAAAATGACAGTTCACAGGAAAAATCCGCACCCACTCCTAAAGAATTCATGTGTTAAGCAGCGGTTTTTGTCTGCTATGAATATTACCTAAATGTACGTTCAACAAATAAATATTTACAAAAATAGGTGTAGCTTCTATCAGTTCTCAATAACAGCTGGGAAGGATTATAAAGGTTTGAACGAGAAACCGAGCAGGCAAGTGTTTCTTGAAATGTGAGGGATAAACAAGGTGCAGCAGAGTATTAAGAGGAGTCACCAACTTCAGTCTACAAAGGGTAGTGTTGTTGATAGTTAGACGTAAGCTTGCTTATCTTTGTCGTAATGTCTAATTAATAGCGTTTGCGAACATACTAACTGATTGCGATGCGATTATCCTATAATCTGAGGCAAGGTGCGAATTTAGTGTTACCACTTATGTGTTTATATATAAATATGGGCTGCAATGGCGATACCAGCTAATATAAGCAGTCGTGTCGCTGGTGAAGTTATGGTTTATATCCCATGAAGTGTGTTATATATGTTTACCCAAATAGTTTCGTATTATCTACTTGGTATTATATATGGTTTATAAGCACTGCGTCCTATTATTGTTATTATACAAGATTGGTGTGTCTACATAACTGTTGAAAATAGTGGCGTAGTTAATATAAGTAGTATGATAGATCATGTGTGTGGCATGTTTAATCATTATTCCCCTAGCAATGATTAGGGGAGGTAGTCAACTGGCAGCGGTGGCTTCGTGAAGGCGCCTAGTTTGAATTATTATTATTACTATTATTGTTAGATCAATGCCAGGAGGGTATTGGCTGACTTTTACGTGGGAGGAAGGTCGTTCATTATACTTTCACCTTCGCATGTGCGATGAGGGTGAATGTCTCCCTATGACTCCATGTGAATAGACATGATCTAGTTGCAGAGTTCACTCTAGGCTCTAGAGGATTGGTGCACCTGGTCACCTGTCCTACTCTCATATTTGATCGCACTGTACTTACCTGAATAATGCATACCACGTACAAAATCAAACTACAATATAAACTTATAATCATTTACTATAAAAACTTATACATTTTTACTATAACGATTTTCTTTAAATTCTTGATGGCATTTAGGAAATATTATGCTTGTGAGTAACATGATATTTTAAATGAGAGTTTTGTTTAAACGTTCTGGCACAGACTGTACATGTAAATATTCCCTTTGTGTTACACTCGTAACGCATGTGACGTAATAAACTGCCCTTACTCTTATACAATTTTCCACACTGAAAACAACTACTCGGAGGAGTTTTTGCAGAAGATCCTTGCCCTTGCAGGTGATGAACTTGCCCTAAAATTAAAAAACAAAACATTAGCGCGGACTATTTTACTAAAATTAATGATTTAAACAAATCTGAATATTAAATATTTTTTTTATATTTTAACATTTAAGTGCAGACTCACAGGTTGAAGTGTTTCCCCTTTAAATATACGTTTCGTAGAATGCGTAGTTACTGCCGCGAAGGCTACTGTTTATGTCACTGCTTTTTTTAAACATTCCGGTTGTTTATATCCCAAATAATATATTAGATTTAGTATAATCAGAATCATGATGCAAAATGTAAAAAAATACATATACGTATCCAGATTTAAACAAACATCACTTCAGTTCTCGAATCCATTTTGCAGTGGCGGCTTGTACTAAAGGGCACAAGGGCACGTGCCCACCCAACCACCAAGATAAACACAGAAAGAAATTCGCTTGTAATTCAGTGCATTATTTTAATTTCATTATTTTAACGATGGTATCAAATTTTCCTTCCGCACCACAAGCGCGGCTAACTGCCTCAAAACTATTTTCCGGGGAACGTTCTGATTTGTACCTATGTAGAGGTAATTCGGTTGCCTATCGGTTATCTTCGCTATACGCGATATACCAGGCGAATTGGGCGCCGAGCGAAGTGTTCCCTATTTGCAGTCAACGTTTGAATTTGGACTTTGGAGCGCTGTTTTCGCGCAATCGCGCGTTTGAATTCAAAGACGAAAGTGACGTTTTTTCAATGATGGAAGTTAATTGCGTGGAAAAAGATCGACTGAACGCATTGGCGGTCCTATCAATAGAAAAGAAGTTCGTTCAGTCTATCCCGGATTTTGACAACAAAGTCATAGACGTTTTTTCCAGCATGAAAAATAGGAGAATGGATTTTATGTACATTAAATAGGTAAGTTTTTTCTTGTGCCCACCCTCTTTCTTAACTCACGAGCCGCCACTGCCATTATGGTTCTAATTGCTTGAAAATAGTTTCAAATATCGTGTTTATTGAAAACAAGCGTTTCGTCTTTAAAAATCTTTTTTCGGAAATTATACTACTTATTAATAGCAATCGCATAAATTAAAATCGTACATTAATTCCAGCCGAAAATTCTTTTGAGGTTTCAAGTGAGTAAGTAAAATGCTCGAAAAATATAACCATCTATGGCAAAGGAAACTAGATGGTTTCTGTAAATTAAAATACATTTGAAAAGCCTCACATAACTATGCAGTTCCGTTGGTACTAAATATAGTTTTTTGAAACGTATTAGAACTAGTTACAATCTTTTTTTTATACTCACACTACCGCCCCTCCCTCCGAACCGCTTTCGCGTTACTTCAGGAGGGTGCAGGCGTTGCTTACATACTAGCCATTCATGCAACCTGCACCCTAAACTTAACTGAGTAAAATACGGTCGCCTCAGCTGGGGTTCAAGCACGCGGCCGATCGAACCCCATTTCACTGTGACCTCGACTGACAGCGCTTGTTCGCACAGCCCCATCGAGATCCCTCAATGTCCAACAATCTAGAAATACCTCACATACCGGAATTTCAAGCAATTGTATAATTTTAATAGGAATGGCCTATAAAATAACTCTTCGGTTGAATAATATCTATGAGATATTGAGAACGATAACTTTTAGAAGATTGTATATACATATTTTACCAATACGGTAGGTGCCCCTTCCATCCTAGCATTGAAATACCAAATATACGTATCTCAGCAGGTAAGCTACCACATCAACAATGAATGATAACGTGTGTTTTAGTTTATCGTCCATGCAGCGACAATACGTTGTAAGCCAAGGGCCATTATGTTATAGGTCATTATTGTCGTGTTATATTCTAGTATGGTAGAATTACAACGTATCGATAATAGTAAATAGGGGCACATTAATTGTTTTGTGGAAAACGGCGGCGTGTTGCAGGAAGGATACAGGGGTGGAACATATTGGAAGACTTTATAAATGCAATTTGGTAATTATTTATGACATACTGTAGTTGCTTAGACGATATTATATTCCATTTATAAATTTGAACCTGCGGTGACCGTCCTATTATCCAAGGGCCATTCCCGTACAGCAACAAGCGTGCAGTTTGTGCTGTGAAAATAAAGCGCTAATCCGAAACTGAAAAATGCTGATCGTAAGAACTACAGCTAAAATGAAGGAAGTGTCGGTTACATCTGCACCCAGGACAAGGTTCGCGTTCGTCCAGGAATACGCGGACTCTATAAAAGAGCTTGCGAGACTAAGGGCCATGAAGTTAATCTGGGTTCGGGGACAATGCGGGTTCCCAGGCAATGAGAAAGTACATGCACTTGTCAAACTCGGAACCGAGATTTAGAACAAGAATTTTTTACGGATAACGAAGTAGTCAATCATTTGAAACTTGGATAAATGGAGAAGAGACCGTGAATGTAGACATGGTAAACTGTTCATAACCGGTCCCTACACATCCAAGCCGCTCCGTTTGCTGAGGAGAAGCCGGCGGACCCCGAACCTTTTGACGCAAATCCTTAGTGTAAACTTAGAAAACGCCTAACTTTTATTAGTGTCGAGGACGACCCATTATATGAGGCATGTGGAAGGAAAGAGGAAACCACTTAGCACTTTCTCGGAGAGTGTGAAACGCAAATGCGACTGAGACACAGAATAGTTGGTGCAGGAACGCTTCACGCTGACGAATTAAGTAACCTCGCATGGACGCACGTCCTGAAATTCTTCAGGAGGCCAGGAACGTTCAGCGAAAAAGAAGGAGAAGAAATAGAAAGGGAGAGTAGTTGGAAAGAGCGCATAGCAGCCTATTTGCTGGGTATATTAGGGTCCCCTTCCCACAATCTACTACTACAACTGCTATGTCCTGACCCAGGGAACTTTTCAAAACTAATACTTTTAAAACGAACTGAACGCACTTATTAACGTCCCATTTCATATGCATACATCAACTAACACCGCAGAAAATTATTTAACATATAAGCTCCTGCACATTAGAAATATGTAAATTTACTATTCCACTTTCTAGAATCATTGCTTTTTACTTAAAATACAAACTCGTTTAGGATATTTCGTTACTAAACAAGCCATATAGGAAATTTAATTATTCCAATTGTCTATACTTTTTGAACGTGACTGATTGGATAATATTACAACAAAATGTACTCACTGGTACTGTACAGTGATGTCGAAGCTTTGAACCATATCAACTCATTTAGTCAAGTCTCTAGCAAGACAACAACTACAACTCTACTGTAAGCATCCACGACCATCTACGACATCGTTATCGTAGATTTCGTATGGATGTGGGAATCTAGGAAAACCCCCCCGCCCCGGAAAGAAAACCCCGGAATAAAAACCCCCGGAATAAAACCCCCAGGAAAAAACCACGGAAAAACCCCTGCGAACATAAACTTCCGAAGAAAAAACACTAGGGAAAATTGTTAGTAAATTTAACCTTTCTTTATAATTAGATTAAGTATGTTTGTTCTGAGTGGTAATAATATATCTTCACAAACACCCTGTCAATTAGGTTCACATTAACAAATGTTCCACATTAACGTATCCTCATTTTTGTTCATCTCTTAAGTTACCTAGTGTCATTATTGGTAATGGTAATATTTCCAAGGTAATAAACTAATAATATAGAATCGTTAAATTTACTAGGAACTTTCTCTAGTGTTCTTTCTCTCGAAGTTTATGTTCGCATGGGGTTTTTTCCGGGTTTTTTTCCTGGAGGTTTTTTTCCGGGCTTTTCTTTCCGGGGTTTTTTTCCTGCACCGGGATGATGTATCCGTATCTAATTGAAAATAGTGTCTGCAGCATTTTTTTCGAAAGTATGCTCGTCGCCAAGTGGAACATGAATGCGTTTAATAGTCGCGTAATTATAATGCTCTAGACTAGTGGTTCTTAATTTTTCATGGAACACTTTTGACTGTAAAAAAATTTGCGGAACTCCAACACCTCTAAGGCCATAAAACTAACAAAAAATATAAATAAACATACTCTTTATTAAAAAGTTATAGGTTACAGATAACAACAGTAATAAAAGGAAATATTAATTGAAATAAAATATTGTATTTGTAAAAACCAAAATAACCCTTTAAAAAATGGAACTTAAATCAATTTCACTGCGATACCTTAACTTGTCGGTTTTTGCAGAATGCAGCAATATCAGGTTTAATATGTGATATAGCTACCTTCATTTCGTTGTCCAGATTTAATAATCTTTCGGGTTATATTCTTTGAGGCTTTCGCGGTTTCTCGAATTGTCAATATTACAATTTACTTTCGGCTTAGACCGCGTCGTCATTTGGGAACTACACCCAGCATTATCAGGTAAGGCCCGACCTGTAGCTTGTCTGCCTTTACAAGCATTTGCTCTAGAAGTTTGAGCCATATTTGTTCGTAGGCCCTGCCTGCCTAAACAGGGCCGTGTGCTTATATTAATCAAACCTTGGGGCGGATAAGGATTTGATCTTGATCTATTTTGTTTGCCAGGACAATAATACTTAATCGGCTTATGCCTGTTAGCTGTTTGTGAACCCATACAAACTAACGTTTCGCAAGACATTGCAGCTTGCATCTTCAGAGTGAATATAACACTGAACTCAAATCCGGGAAGCGGAGGTGTTTAAACCTCTTTGAGCCAGTCGGGCAGAACGACGGAGTTCTGGTTAGCTGTCACCGTTGGGCAAAGACGGATCCGGTGGAGCGTGATAGTGTGATCGATGATGCGTAGGAGTCCTTAGAGGACTCCTTGGACTCCAGTAGTTTATCCTCTAAGAACTCCTACGCATCATCGATCTCACTATCACGTTCCACCGGATCCGTCCTTGTCCAATGGTGAAAGCCAACCAGAACACCGTCGTTCTGCCCGACTGACTCAAAGAGGTTTAAATACCTCCGGTTCCCGGATTTGAGTTCAGTGTTACATTCACTCTGAAGATGCAAGCTGCAATGTCTTGCGAAACGTTAGTTTGTATGGGTTCACTAACAGCTAACAGACATAAGCCGATTAAGTATTATTGTCCTGGCAAACAAAATACATCAAGATCAAATCCTTGTCCGCCCCAAGGTTTGATTAATACAAGCACACGGCCTTGTTTAGGCAGGCAGGGCCTAGGAACAGATATGGCTCAAACTTCTAGAGCAAATGCTTGTAAAGGCAGACAAGCTACAGGTCGGACCTTACCTGATAATGCTGGGTGTAGTTCCCAAATGACGACGCGGTCTAAGCCGAAAGTAAATTGTAATATCTTTCGGGTTTTTTAGTTTTTATATTGGTTGGTGGAGAGAAGATCGCTACGTCTCGCAAGAGATAAAGCACCCTAAGAAGAAGATTGGTTCACGTTGAGAAACCGAGCTCATTCAAATATGATGTTGAAAACTGTAGTAAATTTTCAGTGCCCTTGTGGAGAGGGCTGATTATTCAGTTTGGATATATCTCCAAAAGATTTATTTCAGAGAATTTCGTTTTTAGAGTACGATCCGTTGACATGGCAACCAATTCTTCTTCTATTAATGAAAAGTCGGAACTCAAAGTTTTTACTGTCATAATTTTCTATATTTAAGGAAGAGAAATAATTTACAATATTTTCTTGCAATAATTTAAGTTCTGTTAACGAAAGTAATTCCGTCGACATTTTTGTTATGAAGCGAAGAAAACATATCTACTATATTATTTTCCGATGTGAGATTTTTCCAAATAGATATCTACATTTTTCTGAAATGTTGACAATTTGTCAGTAGGTACCAAAATATTTTTACTTTTTAACGCTATTTATGTAATTAAAAATATATATTAATTATGCTAATTTAAGACATCAAATATCACTTTGAATATATTTTACGAAAGCATCTGTACCTTCATTTTGGAAAAGAGGCAACAATTCCTTCCCAAGTTCTGAAATTCGGTACAGCACGTTGTCCCTGGATAATGTTTTCAAAACTAGTGATTCTCTGCACAATAAACAATGGTTCATTCGAAGATATAAGTTGTATTGATAAGAATGGACAATATTAAGTCGTACCACTGCAGTGTGGTAGTTCTAAGAACATTATCTGTTTACCAGATTAATAAGTTAATACCTAATTTTATGGGATCTCAACAGTGTCGTATGAACACATACAGAATGCTAACATGTCTTTGTGAGTTTCTTATTGTTTTCCAATTTGTTAATATATTTTTGTGAAGTCCGACAAAGAAATGTTTGTATTTCTTAGTTGCAATCTATTGATGACAGAAAGATAACATAATTAAATCTGGTCTAGTTGTAAACGATGTTCTGCGGAACCCTTGTAACAAGTTTGCGGAACACTAGTGTTCCTAGGAACAGCTGCTCTAGACTCTGCAGAGATTGGGGTCTCGGTGGAGTAGTGCGGAAACGCACTGCCACTCGAGGTCCGCATTTCGCTTAGTTAAGTTTAGGGTGCATATTGCATGAATGATTAGTGTGTATCTACATCATCAATCAGGTTTACAGTGAATATAGTCCAGTAATCATATCAGCACAATTTGAGAGCTGCCGAATGTAAGCATTCTGAACACCCATACCGAACAAACAGCGCTCTGTAACTGAGCCTTTTCCAATATAATAAGTTAAGTCAATATCATTACACATGAGTTCTCACTACCGCCTAATGCATAAATCTATTTCAAATCTTATTTTGCTGGATATCCATTCGTCGCTTTAACAAAACACCGTTTGTAGAAGCAGCATTTTGCAGACTTTTAGAAGCACTGAAACAGTATTGTTCTGGTAGAAGCCAACTAAATAAAACAAGAGGTGCTAGGTTACGTCATTATATGTGAGGTATGTAATGAGGAAAGATCTCATTCCTAAAAACATACGAGATGACTTAGTATTAATACAAAACAGTTGAAATTATCAATATTTAAATTTACATACATATGGAAAATTTATACTAATCTAACTATTAGCAATAAAGAAATATTTAATTGCGAAAAGATTTATTATATACAGTAAATGTAAAATTATCCCTTATAATAAATAAAGAAAATTAGAAACAAAGTACACTATTATAACAAGTAAATAAACAACTTCCAGCAGTTAACTACCATTGTTTCTGCAATGATAGATTTATTATTTCAAGGCACTTTTAATTCTTCGAATAAATATAAATTCCAATTATTTTTTTAAAATTAAGTCAATAAATAGAATTCCTTAGTTACCAAAGTTATGCTTTGCCCAATGTGCAATTAGATTACTCTTTTGTTTAGTTTTATGGCCGCAAATTGTACAAGAATATTGCGGCTCTTTACCGCACTCGTATCGAATATGACGAGAGAGAGACGTTTTGTACTTATATTTCTTGCCACAGTTTCGACATACAAAAATGCCTGGTTCTGGAACAGTACCTGCAACCAAAAAGGTAGTTTCAATAGTTTACAATTGTACAATTAATTTATTTTCTAATAAACCTTCTACAGTATATCCAATCTTAAGAAATGTAAAATGAATTGCCAGAAAACTAAATCTATAGTGCTACATGTTAAAAACATTTGATGAACTAATGCAGATGGTTAAAATTTTTATGGACATATAGTGAATACTTTTTCTTCAAATCCTCTTCAAACCATGTTAAGAAAACTGTAAACACGCTCACTAATACAACAATTCCGAAGATAAACAAGGAATGCTCTTATTAATTTTTGGGACTTTTCTTCTTGGTTTTAGTGACTTGTGTTAATTAAAATGAAATAGTTCAAAATTTATCAAATCTTCTGAATCATCACAATATTTTTAGCTTTTTTTGACAAATTGAAGGTGCTCTGTAAATAGAAAGAAGCCTGTAAGTATACAACATAATGAAATTGATAAAGATTACCTGTAAACGACGTTTAAATTCTTTACTTATAATATTTTCGAACCCATTTACTCCTTTTGCTCATAATTATTGGGAGAATATCAGGAATATGTGGTAACGTTTTGTACAGACCTTTTAGAAACACCTTGTGTATAGGTACTACCAAATTAGTTTGTGCCAACTTTTATTAATTGCAATGAAATTGTTTTTACTAAATAAATAATATTAAGTAAAAACAAATTGTAAATACCATCAACATTAACAAAATGGCATACATATAATAATGACGCCCGCGAATCGGGTAATTTAATTATTTTATAAATTAATTTAAGCTAAACAAATTAACGTCTGCAATCCACAAGAGTTGGCACAAACAAATTTGTAAAAGCGAAATGCCGTATTTATTACTGAAAAGTATCCGAGAAGTCAGTATCAGCGCTAGATGTTTTTCTTTATTATTTTTGATTTTATATTAATACCGGACTAATTTGACCTGACAGAGAAAATCCACAGAATTTATTAAAATATTTTACAGCTCTGAAGTAAACGATTTTTAACAAATTGAAGTTAAAAGTATAAACACTAAAAACTTGAATTGTTGAAAAAAATTTTTTATAAGCGTTGTTTAATATGGTTGGAATAGCCGAAACATACATATTTTTGGTAGTGCCTACACATAGAGCATACTGTCTGATGCAATGTGTCCAAAAATATTTTTTATAATATTTCAAATAACTGAGATATCAAAACAATTCGTCTTAGCTGACTCACCCTATATAAGTTATGTCATTTATTACATATTTATCCTCCTAACTTTAGCCGTTACAAAATTCTTAACTAGACCTTTTGTATCTAAAGTATACATAATATTACTTTCTATTCATATTTTTGTTAAATCGGTAAGGTAGTTTCTTAAGGCATTGTTGATACAAATATTTTTTATTAATTTAGCTATGAAATGTTCTTTGTTGAATTTGGTGTTCATTTTTTATCTATGTAGTAAGGTTTTACTTCAAGGAATAATGTTGATGATTTAAAAGAGCGAGATCTAGGACACGGTTTTCCAAGCATCTCTATGCACTTAGGCCACATTTGGTCCATTGTAAACCCTAACTAAGAATTTTGCCTATCTGGGGTAATTTCAACTGCAGTAGTGATTTTTAACGTGTCACACATCGCAGTGGCACGGGACCTACGGCTTTAGTTCTTATCCGACAGAAGGTGCATCCCAGGTTCGATCTCGCGTCCCTCGAATCTAAAGGCAAATGCGCTAACCACTAGACCACCGAGGCCGGTCTACATGAGGGAATGCGCCTTGTAGAAAAATATACTATTATTTTACGCCTTGAAAAGACGCCCCTCCAAATCAGCCGCTTTTGTGCGGGGCACAATCTGCACATACGCACAGGGCGGGCATGCGTATGTGAACATTAAAGTCCCGATTAAATAGATTGTTCATTTATGTTATAAACGTATTTCTGACCAAATTTTACTAATTCCCTGATTTCCTGAATTCCATTGAGGGTCAAATTAATGGCACTCCTCGTATTAGGATCGTATTAGAGGAGTAAGAAGACCGTACCTATACAAAAATATCAACACACCAGGCAAGTCAAGCACGGTTTCGCAAACGAGGATCACGATTATGAAATGAATGAAATGAAATGTATTCCTATCCTGTTTTATTATTCTTTTACCTTTGTTTCTGGTCTTCACTCATCTTTAAACATAGTTGCTAAGTATTTATAAGATGAGATTTTGTTGTATTTCTTCTAGTAATGTGCGTATCTCGTATGAAACAATTCGAAATAATCGATTATGTATGGTTCTCCAAGATGCGATTAATTCATTCGAATGATAAAAACTTCTCGAATACGTTCGTAGCGACACGCGCATCTCGAATGAAACAATTCGAAATAATCGATTATACATGCATCTCCAAGACGCGAGTAATTCATTCGAATGATAAAACTTCTCGAATTCCTTTCATTTCGTTGTTCGGTTGCTAATCGTCTGTATATAATTTGAGCAGTATTCGAATGAATTTGTAGTTCGAGAAGATACTGAAACATAAACTGCAAAGTAACATATTTATTTGACTTGTTTTGTGTGATGAAATAAGTTTTTACAATTTCGAACCGGGCAGGCTCAAGTTACAATTAATGATTTTTAATTTTCCATACAATAAAAAATTTTAATTGTATAATTGTTTGGATTGATTATTATTCAATTAAATATATTATTGTCATAAATTAGATAAATAAATAAAATAATTTCGGCAATTTATGTTACCGTTTAAAAGTATCAAATAAACCAAATGTTTTGATCTCAATCAGTTACGATCATTTGTAATCTGTGCGGAGTTTCATACTACCTTTCCGTTTAAAAAATGTAGTGGCTAAATTGGTTGTCATGATAATGTCTATAAAGATA